>JAKWJA010002495.1:30348610-30540600 GCA_027704765.1 Solanum habrochaites
TGCTTTTGGCTTCCGACTCAATCAGAAGGTACTTGGTAAGTGTCATCATTGAGATTGTGCCAAGAAAGCTACACACCCTTTACTAACCATTTATTAGCACGAAGAAAAGGAGGATTAAGACGCAACCGGATTGGAAGGGTAGTTACACCCTCCCACACTAACGGATCTGTCCAGGCTTGGTAACGTCACGTTTGGCATTAAACAATCCAAGATCGCAAAATTCGGAGAAAGCCAAGTCATACCCAAATTACATCAAAATCACATTCTAAGAAACCAAATATACAGAAGTGATTGCCCGCCACAAAGTTCACCAAACAAGACCGTAACCTTTTCAACTCCACCGACTCACCCACCGGAGTAGTAGAAGTAGAAACACAATAGGCATATCATGTAATTCCACAATGTAGATTTAGACCATTAGAAAATGAGGAAGATACATAAGAAAAGTGGATCAGGATCAAAACAATACGGAAGCCATGCAATCACAAACCAGAAGATTACCGTGATTTTTCTTTTTCTTTCTTGGAACAGCATCAGATGTCTCGCCTCCGATTCCCAGGGGAAAGCATAAACAATGAGCCCTTTCGTTTGTTTGTACGTGGACCCTACTATGTTTGTGATGTAGTGGCTCCAGTTTGCCCTATCACCCCGGCCGTTTTGGTGACCACCATACCTCGACACCACGTCCGTCTCCGAATAACGGCCTCTACTATGACCACTTATACCTCTACGCGAATTGGGGGTCTATAACTTTTGTTTGGAACAATACCTATTGATATGCCCAGTCTATCCACACCCATAAACCTCTCTGATTCCAAGCATAGATAGGTCTCTCAGAGAAGTGTTGGCTGGTCTAGGTGGACCTTCAGACTCAGTCTCGTCCAGTGAAGACTGAATGGGTCGAAACTGAGTAATCTCCGGACCCTTGTCCTTAGAGAAGAACCATAAACCACCTCCCTTTCGCAACCCTCTTGATGTCGATGCCATGGTGTGAAATTCATCTGGCTTCACTCTTCCACCTTACCATGAAGTCTACCACTTCTGAAAAGATTTCGCTGTGGCCGGCTTACTTGTAAAGCGGAAATTCGCAACTTTGATCTCAAACCCCTTCACAAAAACGGCGAATCCGCTCTTGGGACTGAAACAAAGGTTGGGTGGCGTATCTGATAGTGTCACGAAAATTAGACTCATATGCATTGAAGACATCCTACTTGTTCTAGGCTTAAGAACTCATCCCTTTTCCTATCCCTCAAAGTCAGGCGGGAATATACTTCTCCATAAACAAGCTAGAGATGAGGCCCCCAAGTCATAGGTGGTGACCTTGCCTCGTCGTGACACTCAACATGTGACCGCCCCACATTTTGGCGTTCCCTTGGAAAACTGATAACTACGAAACTCAACACCAAGCGCGGTCTATCTACCCATCTTGTGTAGTAGCTCATGACAGTCAACTGAAAATTCGTACAGATCTCAGATTATCAACCCTTGCGAAGGACTGGAGGTTTCAATGCAAGAACTTAGTGAAAAAGTTCATGCCTGATCATGTCATTATAGGCCAGTAGTCAGGCGTGGGACACGTGCCTATGTCCAATGAGGCATCCATACGAGGGGCCATAGTGGTGCATGTTGTACCTCTGAAATAGGAGGGGTGTTGGTGCATAAAACACAACTGGGTGGTGCCGGACCTGATTCAGCACACCCACTAAGATAAGGGAGAGAGAAAATGATTGATCATCTCTGGGGGTAGGTGGGGCACGGTCGGGGTTTGGCCATTTTATCATTA
This sequence comes from Solanum habrochaites, assembly GCA_027704765.1. Taxonomy (NCBI): domain Eukaryota; kingdom Viridiplantae; phylum Streptophyta; class Magnoliopsida; order Solanales; family Solanaceae; genus Solanum; species Solanum habrochaites. Next base: position 30,350,394 of record JAKWJA010002495.1, read on the forward strand.
TGTACGGTGGGTAATTATCCCCATCCTCCCCTTCTCTTATTACTTCATCAGCGTGGAGGACGTGCACCGCCCTAGTACTAGATGGGCTAGGTGCTTCGTCCTCTTCCCTAGAGCGACGTCTCCCCGACCGCTACACGGGCCTCTTTGCCGTTGTTCTTCCTCGAGTAAGCCCCAGCGGCTGGCTCAGACGCACCATGTTCCACCGGCTGTGGTGTTGGCGTAGTCGTGCTCTAGTGCTAACCAGCTCCGAAATCAGAGTGAAGATGGTCAGATACCATTTGTATCACTAGATACCAATGAATTCAGGTAGAGGTAATAGCACGAAAGAAAGGAAAGAAAAGAAAGAATATAATGTTTATAAAGTCTTATAGTCTCTCAAGAAAGTAAAGGCGTCCCCCTACCGTTATGTAAGACTCTACTAGACCTGTTTGTGTGATGAGGACCAACGAATCCTAATTCTCTGATACCAAGTTTGTCACGACCCAATCGGAATCGCGATGACACACAACACTGATCTTCTATGTGATGAGAACCAACCAATATAAACCTTCAATTTCAATGTTGTAATAACAACAGAAAGAATGCGGAAGACTTTAAACTCATTAATAAAACGGAGTCAATAACTTCAAAATTCAACATCTATTATTACCCAAAATCTGGAAGTCATCACCACAAGAACATCTATGATCAAATACTAATAGAGATTCTAGAACTAAAATAAAAAAAAAAGCTAGTCCAGTGCCGGGGAACTTCAAGGCATAAGAAATTGAGGAAGAAGATCCAGTACAAGCTAGAAGCGTAGCTAACCCTGAAATTCGGTGTTTGTTGTAATGAAAACTGGCTAGATTTAGGTTGAGTTGAAGAACGACGTACGTTTGACCTGCACTCCACCATAAACACAGGAAGAAAACATAAAAGTAGGGGGCAGTACAACACCAGTAACTGAGTAGGTATCCATCGACCAACTCCACAATAGAAAACGTATATATAAAGTAACATACAAAATCAACTAAATCTTACCATTGCAGCATTACATTACCATAATCCTTGGTTAAAACCACCAAGACATCAATGAGGATCTAACGCCTCTCATATAATCATTTGAGAATTAGGTTCATTAGATGAGTATATTAATATCTTGCAAGATAATTATATATGTACTCTGTGTAGGTTACGGACATCCGCTATCATTCTATCCATGTACCGAAAGTGTGGCACCCGATCCATATTATTCCTGGTTGCGAAACGTGACACTTCCGATCCTCATATTCTACCTGGTACCGGAACGTGGCACCGATCCATATACTATCCGTGTGTCGGAAGTGAACTCCGATACTCATATTCTATACTTGTACCGGAACGTGGCAAACGATACCCTAATCTCACTCACTTTCGTCATTAAGCCTTCTTTATACCAGGGCATTACCATTAAAAAGTAGATTAGGGTTTATTCGAGAATGTAAGATTCAAAGTTCATCATGCTTATTTATCTTCAATAATTATATGTTATATATAAAATAATCATGCATACACACAATTAAGGAACAGAGAAAGATTAATAATACTACCCAACATATCATTCGCTATTAAGAGTGTACTAGGGAATAGTGTTGTGTGTGAAAACCCTGAACCTACCTCCACCGAAGATTCGTGATAAAGCAAGCAAGTTAATCAAATTCTTGTTGTCCTTCGTTTTCTCTCTCTCTGCTCGATTTCCCTCTCTTGCTTTTCGTTTTCTAATTCAACCCTCTTTCTTTACCCTAATATAATATAATAAGTATAAAAATGGAAAATAACTAAACCAATAATTAACTTAACGTAACCTCTTGTAACCCCCCCCAAGTAATTAGACTTAGTAACTTAACCACACTTTATAATTTAAAGCAGAAAAGAAAATGTTCAACAACGCCCTTAAATAAGGTTAACAGAAATCGACCAGCTGGGAGCGCAGCCTGTGACGGTCGTCCTGCCTGTCCGTCACAAGGTCCAGAGACTGATCTCTATAAAAGTACTATGGGACGGGCCGTAGTGCCTGACGACGGGGGGACCCGTCCTGACGTTTTAGTCGTGACGTTCAGAGAGTTGATTGTCAGTACCCAATTTCAGAATTTCTAAGTGATTGAAATGAGGCCCCTCCGCGACGGTCCGTCGTGCCATGACGGTCCGTCGAGGGGTCCGTTGTCAAGCCATTGTTTCCAGAAAAAATTACTGCCAAAACGAATAAAGTAGTCGTTACAAAAAGTCTACGAGAAGACAATTATATAGAAATAATAAAAAGTATTAAAACTTTAAATCTGATCTTTATGATTATAAAAAATTTAGAAATATATATTTCAAATATTTATAACTTTGAATATTATTCAAATAATAACTTATATATTTAATAAGATCAACAAAGACGTTGCGAAGCACAACCAAGTTAACTACATAATCATATTTTTAAATTCATGATATAGAAATTTAATTATTTTAATACATCAATTAGCATGGTGAAAGATAAAATTGTCCCTCAAAACTTTTTTCACATCATTTCAATCATATTTGTGGCAGACATTTTTCTAAACAAATTATCGCTCTTGAGAGTATGCATTTTTAGTATATCACGTCAAACAATACATAAAAAATCTATCCACAACTAATGCAAGTATAACTTGTATGCATAATAGTAGCAATTTTACTAATACACCATACATTATTATTATTATTAGTATGCATCCTACCAAATGACCTCTAAGGGATTATAGAGACAAAAAATAATGCTTGTAATTGCTTTTGTATTAATAATATTTTCTTTTATGCTATTTTTCAGCCAATAGATAATTAATGCAAGCATCACTTATACACTTTATTTAGTATTAAGGTATGTATTAGTAAAACAAAGAATACTCATGGTAGCACTAACATAAAGAGTTTTAATGCATGTACAAAGGAAATCTCATTCCATATTTTATTAAATGAGACTATATTTGTCACAATCCAACTATATGAGTCATGATGGAACACTCTAAAACACAAATTATGTCACGACTCGTAAAATAAATAAGTGAAACTAGATCTTAATGACCTTGTAGTGAGTTTGTAATGAGGGTTGTTGTTGTGTAATGTTGTCCCGAGCTAAGGAGTTTAGTGAGTCAACATCATGGAATGTGTTAGACTGCGTATTAAAGGACCTTTTTAATGTTGGTTACGGGTGAAGGGGTTGGTCCCAAGACAAAGAGGGAAATCCTTAAGCCAAAGGCCAAGGTTGTCAACGCTTGGTAAGCACTGTCCAAAGACTTCATGGACAATTTCACGATCCGTGGCTTGACAACGGTCCGTGAAAGTGGCTGTGAAAGTTACTTGACCATGTGCGAGCCAAGGCCTTAAGGCCAAGGTTTTCGTTACTACACGGGCCCACACCACGTGCGGTGGTTCAGACCATGGATAATAAGCGTTGTCGTGAAGATTCCTTAGGCACATAGAGGGTGGTAAGCCAAGGGAGCACAATACCATGGGACTACGGGCACCTCCACGGGCCGTGGACCCTTTTCACGGACAGAAGAAGTGGGCTTTGTCCCTCATGGGGCTTCCAATTTTATGGTTTTTCAGTTATCTTATTTAATGTTTTTTTATGTGGGTGTCACAATCGGGGAACACCCCCTAGAAGTAACAAGAGATACTCGACCTCTCGCAGGTCTTGTACAAGCTCTTAGACATCTTTCATCACATAGACATAAAAATAGCAGAAAATTTAAAACTTTTCATAGCATATCAGAATGTTAAAATATTAGTTCATTTAAAACTCATAGGTAAATAGTTAAGGAGCTAAGTATTATCTTGCCATCTTGAGAAAAAACTACAATAGAATAGAATCGAGACACAACCCTTAACAACATGAAAAAATAATCTAAACAGTTATATGAAATTAACTTGAACTCTTGACATAAAGGTCCCTGAATCATTAAGGACACACTTGAACTTTGGAATAGGAATCCAAGCCCCTCATTCTATGAGATATTCTCTAGCCATCACCACCCACACTTTATGCAAAAAGATGAAGAAGAATGGTATTACTAGAATAAAGCACTAACAAAAACATGCTTTGAAGAGGATATTTAGTTAGAAACCATGCATCATGTCTTTTAGTTAAAATCACAAAACATTTGATACAATAGGCACAATATAGTTCAAATGTACCAATATAGACATGGACACCATTCCACTCAACACGTTAAGTCATTTATCACATTTAAGAAACATTTAATATTTCATAGCAATACCTTTCCTATTACCTTAACTTCTCCATCCAAACAAAACCTTATGTACTTACTGCATTGCATGAATAATGTCCAATTCCACCATCCATACCAAAGAATAACCTTAAGATCACCAAAGAAGCATACATAAAACCTTCATCAATTTAAGCATATAAATTCATAAGGACAAAACATATCATAAAACACAATAATAACTTAAGGACCATCACCTAAGATAACCCCAAGTTACACAACAACATTTTGTAAGTACCATACCATAATACTATTCACACCAAGTGTTCTTATGAAGTAACCCGAGAATAGGAACATCATATTCAATATGCACCACACATGATTTTAACTTTATACATAAGAGTCACTACCTTATAGATCTCATATAAGGACCCATTCATTCATCACATTATAGTAATAACATATTTAGTTTTTGTGCACATCTTAATATAACACGCAATTCAATACAGTTATGATCATAATAAGAAAATATTTAACATGGCATATTTAGATTTCATTTCACTAACACATCATTAGACATTACTCATAAACTCAATGTAAGTTTACTAGTGCAATGTATAAATTAAGACCCATAAATTTACTCATGCCATGTATACCTACAAAGAGATCACAAGAATTGAGTTTACTTCATGCATTAACATTACAAGTAACAACATGCACACTATGTAAGACCTTTTCCATGTAATCACAATAAGACAAACCCAATACATATCATCACAACAAGTAGGCTAAAACTATAATGTCATTCATAAGATACATATATACATATAGAACTGACACTACAATTCCCTTCAAGATTTACTTGTGTATTGTATAGGTAAAATATCATTCCCACAGCTACACTAAGAAACATCCCTTATGTAGTCCTAGTTAGTTTTCAACTTCGAACATCGATTATTTATTTTACTTTTGGGAAACTTTTACTTAACCAACATTCGACCATGTGAGTTAACCATGGAACTAGTGTCATAAAACCCAACACAGAAATAATGTTTTTTACTTTACAGGGTAGAATCATATATGATAACTATATAGGTGGATCCATTAGCTAAAATCTACAGGGGTTCGTAGTTGAGGAAGTAGGAGGCTTTTACTAGAAAACTTGTTTATGCTAATTTGCTTTGTAGCTTTTACCTCATGAAACTAACTTCTTTTGGGGAAGGGACACCATATTTGGTAAACCTACCTTTCTTCTAACAAGGTACACCTCTCATTGTCATGTTCACTCGAAGCTAAGGAAACTTTCCCTTTCCGAAAAGCCTTTAAGTCATTAATAAACAAATATTTTATAAGATATGATTTAGGAGATTAATTCCTTCATTAATATGTACATAGCTCATATGTTATATGATTATAATTTCCTTTAATCAAAACAAACATCACGTGAGAATGTCCTTTCACTTAATCATAACATAGTTTAGTTTAAAGTGCAATTAAGGAACTTATCCAAGCGACTATTATTCACTAGATCATCATTAACATGCTTTTCTCATACATTCATGTGTGTATATGTTGTACATGTGTGAGAAAGCCTTTCACATAAACACATTTAGACAACACATGATCATACTTCATTAATCTTATATTTTACATGCATAATAAGACATAAAGGTGAATATGAGAATTATTCTTTTAATTGGCACCATGAACATATTTTGTAGTTAGGCATAAGTTGTGTGTGTAGATATTGTCATGATTAGATAATATCAACAACTAAGTTATTGATGATAAAACCCTTAAAAGGATCACAACACATATACAATATCCCTCATGTATTATCAAATTCCCATATATAGCATAAGGGACTGTAGACCACACACCCATATTATATCATAAATGAATTAAACTTGTTCAACATTTCATAAACAACTCTTAACATGCAAAGGATCACTCATTCATATACAGATTACATAATTTGGTGTAATTCTACAGTAGTATTTATCCTAAACAAGCATGTCTAGCATACCGTTCCCCAACATCATCATTCACACTTTCGATAGCCTAAATCGTGACACTAAAATTTAGGAATACACACATAAACTTCTTATAATGATCATCATAATATCATATATGCCCTCAAAGACATGATCATAACATCTATAGATGGACAAGAATTAAATACCGCCACCATAAGTGAACCAAACCTTGTAACATCAATTCCAACACTCTAGACTAGAAGTTAGGCCAACTTACAAATTATTTAAGCAATTATCAGTATGAATCAATCCTAAACAATTCATAATCAATTGATATAGATAGCTATATGAATAAGAAATACATCAAGATGTTATCACAATTCCATTAACATCTAATCATGATCACAAGACCCACATTATTGGATAAATTGAAAGATTAAGGAAATCATGGGTTCTCTAATAAATTACATCTAAAATCATCTTATTACCATTGACAAAAAATTAATTGATTATTAGAATATCTTGTATAATCATTTGGCAAGGAAAGATTGCTTCTACTGAAGATTGGGAATTTTTATCATTTAATTGCATAAGAAAATCATTAATAGTACTTTTTAGATGAAAGGTTATCCAAGAATCAAGGTTTACCATACCTTAATATAAGAAAAGCCTATCAAATCCGGGAGGTACCCCCTAGTCGTAACTAGGGTTGTCGTCGTTGAAGAGGATTAACATTAGCCTCTTATCATTCATCATTACATTTATAAGCTAAAAATGCGGAAAACATAAAACTTTTATTTTGCACAACTTCATGAGGTTTACTTAGAAAATATATATTCATATCGTGTATACATAGACCTTTCGTATAAGAAGATTACATATTCTTCGAATTTAATGGTACATTTATAAATATAAGAGATATAGCATAGTCTTAAAAGGGATATCTCATATTGACCATCTAAATAGAGTAAAATAAACATGGTCATAAGCCCTTACAAAATAAAGAAGTTCCACTTAGGACTTACATTAATAAATTGAAACAACATGCATGAAATTATTGTCTTTAGACTATACCAATATAACATAGGTAGAGTGGTAGAAAGACATCATCATCGCAACATTGAGTACATACCCACACTTTGAAAATGATTCCAAGCCTTCCTTCAAATGTTGTCACAAGCCTTCAATGACCGAAACCTAAATGTTGGGGAAAACGGAGAAATGGATTTAGCACATCACTTGTATTATGTATGAAGTCATAAGCATATACAACATATAAATCATCCTAAAAAGGGGACTTTTCATTAAATCATGCTGATTTACTTTGAAAACATATCATACACATTCAAGAACCAATGCAAGTCAATAAGCACATTTTGCATAAGTCAGGACCATGTACACCACAACACTACCAATACCAAGTTTAGTCAAGTCAACATGGATAAGAACATAATTGAACACATAATCCATACAACATTATCATCAAGTTATATTTTCAACAAGCATGTCTAAGAGTTCATAACATCATAACCAAAACAAGATCATCACTCATACACCTTATTATGTCAACTAGTTGAATTACTAAGTAAGTCCCCACAACCTCACTCAACAAAGTAAACCCAACAATAATCATGAGCAATATCCAACTTCCCATACGATATCATGAAGAGTAAAGATCATCATACATTCAAAATAGAGACTAACCACATGTTCATAAGTGAAACCTACATCACATAGTGTAATAACCATGTAAGATGAACATCTACATATAATTTATATTTATAAGTATTTCCCTCAAGGATAACTAGTGCAATGTATAGGTAGAGTCCCATACTCGTACATAAACAAAGACAAACCCCTTAGGTTATCCTAGTTAGAGTTCACTTCATTATTTCATTTTACCTTTTGGGAACATCTTTTCTTAACCGACACACACCACATGATCTAATGTGGAATCGGTGTAAATTTAACCTTACACTAAAAGAAGGCGGACTACTTGCCAAGGTCGTACCAAAACATGAACATAGTATTTATGTGGATTCACTAGATATTATTCCTACGGGGGTAGTATAGTTCAAGAACTAGGAGATGTATATAAACCCTCTTTACTCTACATGCATTATTGTGTCCAATATCATTAGTACATTAGTGATCTTGCCTTCTCTATGTTGGAGGGAAAGCTCCTCACTTTTAGTTCACTAGGAGCAAAGCTAGGTTCCTTTATTAAAATGTCTTTCATTAACAATGACAACTTAGTTTATATGATAGGGTCTACCCCTTATATAGTAATAATCGTAGCTCAATAAGAATTGCATGAGAATGGTCCTTTCATCACAATTCACACATGTTAGGTTATCCCATTTACATAATGACATTATGATAAGGCACATAGGTAAGTCATCACCGTACTTATATAAATACATCTTAACCAACAACTCGCAAGTTATATATCATGAAATTCCAATTCAACATCATACAAAACCTAATCAATTTTACCATAATGTATAGTTCAATATAACTTCATCTCTAAACATAAGTAATCCTAACTTAAGTATAGGATTGAGATCATAAGACTTACCAAAATCTCCATCACAAGAAATGATCCAAGGTTTTACCATCAACCATCAAATTCAACCCCAAAATGGGTTTAATATGATCACACAATAGTAATCTACACAATACTGAAGTTAATTTAATCACTACACATTAACTCTATTATCTACTTCACCAACTAGGTTAATTCATGAGGAACTACCATAATTTAATCATAATTAACCTTAACCTTATCATATATATCTAAAAAAACCATAAATAAAGAAATTTAGAATTTCAAATTTGCAAAAGAAGAAAACCCAATTGAAACTAATCTTTTTTATAAAAAATCAATTTGGAGGAACCCTTTGGGGAAAGAATCCCAAAGGTGAAAGAAATCCCACAGCTTTTTAATTTATGAATATTGAAGAAAAAAGTATTATTATTGATGCCTTATATCCCTCTTTCACTTGGTCTTCTATGGAGTTTGTTTGGGTGAGAGAAAGTAGAAAGAAAGAACAGAAAATGGGTTTCGGGAATTATGAGGGTTGGGTTAGTTTAATTAAGCTTAGGTTATATTGAGGTCCTTAATTAACTTAATTTAACCTCCTATAACCCTTAATTAACTAAATAACCACGAAACTAATTAAATGAAACAAATTAACATAAAACTGTAAAACACAAACATGACCAACGAGACCCAGACCTATAGGTCGTATGTTAGTCAACGGCCAAGGCCCTTTTGTGTTTCACATCCATCATTTTGGTAAGAGACTTTCCAAAGCATGGGTCCTCCTAAAAGACCCTTTTGTTAATCCTTGGGGTATAGTACCCAAATTCTTAGACCTTAATCCAACAGTAAAACGTTTATACACCATAACTCAAAATTTCATAGAATGGTGACTCCTAAAACCTCGTAAAATAGGCTAAGTCACACTAGCACCTCTTTGACTAGTCTCCGAACGTCATGGATGTTTCTGGACGTTTTTATTCTAAGACATTGTAAATGACTTATATGAATTATATTTTAACTTAAAACAGTGTTAAAACTCTTATATTCTCTTGTTAAGTTCAAGATTTGGTTTTAGATTTTTGGAGTATTACAAAGCCCAAGAAATTTAAAGAAGAAATCACTTAAAAATTCATCTTCTAGCTTGAGCTTGAATTTTTCCTCCAATGGAGGTTTGAGAGAATTTTTGAAGATGAGAGATTTTTAATTTAGATTTCTCATTGGGAATGTATGTTTTTACTTGGGAATGGGGGTATGACTTAAAATTCGTTTATAATAGACCCCCAAGGTACCAAAAACACCCCAATATATATTTTACCTTTCAACCAAGTCTAAATTGACATTAAAACGACCTGACAAAATCTGAGATATGGCGTCGCGTCGTGGAAGCAGTTCCTTGTTTAGCTTAACGAATTAATTTTGAGGCACTGAGCATTATGACAGTAGCACGTGGGAACAAGTCGAGTTCCTAGCGTGCGACGTGGAATGGACTCCAAATCTTTGTTTTGCACGCCGCCTTGGAAACTTCCTTGTCCAACATTTAGGTCCTTTTTAAGGACCCTTACGTTCTTTCTCGGGGAGTCGTACCCGAAAATTTTTACCCTAGGGTCAGTTTTACTATTTATATACTCCAAACAACACATAAAAACAAGGCAAACATATAAGGACACACTAGCACACAAAAGACTAGTGTTCAGACTTGTTGGTCGTCCTTTGATGTTTGACTTCAACGCAATGTAAAATGACCATTATAAGTTGCGACACAATTTATTTACATATTATTTACTCTTAAAACACATAGAGACCCTAGATCATCCTATTTTTTAAGAGTCTTTAAAATATCCCACACATGGAAACATTCATTCTCGAATGACACTTGGAACACTTTCGACACTTTTATGGACTCAATGACCCATTTAAAATCTAAAAACATTCAAAATAATACAACATAATAGTCAATGCACAATTCTTACAAGGAACACCCACATTCAAAGCAATATGCATTCAATGCAACACAATTAACTACAAACTTCAATCACTCACTTCTAATGCATTAAAAAACTAGATATTTCTCATGTTCATACCAAGAACATCCTTATCCTATTCATTACATGACCTTTGCTTTTCTTTTCACAGATATCTAAATATGGAATAAAATTTAAGTCACATATAAGAAATTTCAACACTTAACTTTAGAGGAAAATAAATAACATTTAGACATAATACCTTAAATGACATAAATAAGATTACCATGTCTAGTTATGATCAAGGAGGAACTACCTTTACCGTAATATACTCTCATGTCTTCATGAAGTTCACATACAAGCATTTCACAAAGGTAAATTCATTTTAAGGAGAACTTTTCCACTTCGAACAAAAACATGCTCATACTACTTTCTTTATGAAGACAAAATGGTAGATAACACCAAACTTATCACAGTTATAGGAGTTATTTCAGAAATTTAAATTTCTTGCATAACACAATTTTCAAGAATCACACATCATTTAAGAAAATTTTTAAAATTGATAGGCACACATCAACATAATTGTCTATATACTCTATCACTTCTCAAACGTGAGCCTATATTAATGTTTCCCAAATAACAATATGCATACTCATGAATAATACTCATCTTTTCTTATTAAAATAAATCTCAACCTCTCAATGTGGTTCAAACATACGCTCACATCAAACGGGAAGTCAACCATGTTCATCAAATAATCTTATGAAGTCAAATGTGAATTTATTATATTAAGATGCATAAAACATAAGAAATATGAAATTTATCAAAACTCCCTTATAATGAGACAAGAATCCCTTAAAACATGCACAACATAGTTTCATCTTGGACATGAATATCATATGGAGAACATGCTACTTATACTGAAACGCACGACTTCATAACATGAAGAACCTACTACGAACTCTTTGGTTTAAATCTTGAGTAACAACATAAGGATAACATAGGGATATCAACAACCTTACTACTAAAAATTGTAATCCCCCAACAAAGGTAAACCCATCAAAGAAGAACTCATCTCATCTAAGAGAACTCTAAGGACCCAAAAATGAATTATGTCAATATAGATCCTAAAATATGATTCCACGAGACTATAAGATCCTAAATTAACTAAAAATAGTGTTTAGAGGCAGTGTGTAAATTTTGAGAGAGTTTGGAGGTGAAACGTCAAACAACGTCAAGTAATGTTTGATAAATAGATTTGAAAACATGCTAGCGTGCCTTAGTATGTTTTATCATTGTATGTGTATTATTTCGATCTCAAATTGATAGGGATGGTTTCTAAAATTTAGACAGTAATATTTAGGATGGATATGTCTGGGCACGACAACCCAAGGACCTCCATAGTGGTCCTTTAGGAAGACCAAAACCTTGGACTAGTAAGCTTCCCAAGGCAGCAACTATTGTTGTTGGTGTGAGTGTGTACGCGTCACGGAGCTGGGCTATGGAGTGTAAAATTCTTTCTCTGAGTAGCGGGTACAAGGCGTACTCAAATGTCCTGGATTTTATTTTCTGAAATCATGCGGGAGAATCTCCGCTTTGCGGACTTTTTTCCTGACAAAAGTTCCAAAAATTCATATCAAGTTTGACTTGTCTAATAGGCTAAAATTGATGTGGGTGTAATTAGGTAATTTTGAAAATGATTATAAAAAGATTTCAGGACTTATGAAACCCCTTTCACAATCCAAAACCCAATACCCTATAAGAAATAACAAATCCAAACCTTTCTCTACAAAAAGTTCTTCCAAATCACCATTGAAGAAAAAGAGAAATTACAACAGCCTTTTAGGATGAAATGATCAACGAATCAAGAGGGGTTTAATTCTCTAATCTAATTTATGTGCATATTATTCATACATGGATTCCTTTGTTCATCAAATCTCCTAATGATCCCTCAATTGTGAATCCAAAATACCCCAATCTAGGAAGGGTTGTGATTGCATTGTGTGTAAGGCTTGATTGTAATTCTAATCTAGTGTGCAGAATTAACTTTTTCTCATATGGTGATTATCTTATGATTTAATGATGTTCTCATGATGAATCGTAGTAATTTTGGTTGAAGGTGATCATGGTTATTTAAGGCCATTAGATAGTAGATGAATGTTTTACGTTAATATTCTTTATTCTATTGTATTCTATACTATTTGGTCATGATTGAACTACCTAGGAATTAATTGAACTAGTCTTAAATGATAAAGGTTAATCTTAACTTGTAAAAATAAAATTTCACCTACGTGATCATGCATGACTAAAATTGCCTTCTAATAATCTAAGTGAATAGATTAAGATGAAATTAAGAATGAATCATGAGGGAATTGATATGACTCTAAAAATGAAATAGGTCAAACTAGAGCTTTAAATATGTTTCATTAGTTAATAATGTATAGAAGTGGTGTATCTTAGCATTATATGTCACTTAGTAAAGTATTGGAGCGTTTGGAAGTCAAATGTCCAACATGTCCGAAAACTAATCGAAGTTGAACTAGTGTGTCGTAGTGCTTTGTAGTGTAGTTTTGGAGGATGGTTTGAGAGTGAAATTGAGGTCAATGGTTCTTATGCACAGAGTTACATGTATAGGGTCAAAACTTTTGAGAACGATGCCCCGGGGACAACTCTAAATGTTTTGAGGAGGGCCAAAACATTGGAGTAAAGGGTACCCAAGGAAGCGTGCTGAGGCATAATGTGACGTCCACCTCGCGACGCACCAAGGAAACGAGGCCCATTGCCTCAGAAATTTTAAGAGGAAAAAATTTGAGCTTTCCTCGCGACACGCAGCCAAGTCCCAGATTAGGCGGCGACGTTATTAGGTTAAATTTCACAGTAGAAAAGGGTCCAAATATTCTTGGGGTATTTCGGAAATTTTAGGGATAATTCGTAGACTGATTCAGGTCATTTTAAATGTCATTTGACCCATCATTTCAAACCCTAAAGATCAAATCAAATTTCTCGAAAAACCATCTCTCCAAAATAAAGAAGCTTCAAACTCCAAGGAAGAGGACAAAGTTCTTCACATTTTCTTCACAAACTTTTCTGGGTTTCATCATATTAAGGTATGGTAGTCATCCTATAAACTTTTTTATTCAAAGAGCCCTTTAAATGAATTTTAAAAAAATGATTTCAAAATTTAGACTTCTCTATTCCTTCGCTCTATGTATGGGTCTTAACATGAAAATATTTTATTTATTATATTGAGTTGTTCATATCTTTAAGTGATGATTTAAATGTCAAAACCTTAATGGATAATTCCTATTTTTTTTCATCAACTTTTTTCTTATGAAATGGGTTTTGTTACCAAGAGAAGATAATGTTAAAGTTGTTGTTTCATGGTGGTTTTATTGAGTTTTAGCTACTTCCCTAAGGGATATTTTATTCTTAAGTATATTATAAATTGTGAATGGGTGGTACAGGCTTGGATGGAGGGTAAGATATTCTATATTTGCTAAGTTATGTTAAAGAAATTCTTGAGTGGTATGGTCCACCTTTGGTTGGGGTGTGTACTTGAAATATATGAAGTTATATGTGTATTGAGAGATTGACTTTGAAGACATGATATGTGAATTGAAGTGATCATGTTTATATGTATATGTATGGTATGTGTAGGAATATTGAATGAGTATCTTGAAGGGTTCATGTCTAAATGATTTATGCATTTGATATTTGAAATATAACGATGTGTAAATTCTGATAAATGTGAGTTGAGCATGTCTAAAAGTTAATGTTATGAATTGTGGTCATTACGTGTAAGGTGTTTTCACACACACAATTGATTGCATGAATGAAATCAATTAATGAAAATGGAGGATTGTAGGGTTGAAACTCTTTATGAGTATAGATGAATTGTGTATACCATACCTACTATTCCTTAGTATGAAAAAGGTGGATTTTGGGGTGAACACTCTTCATTAGTAGATATTAAGTGTTTAATATCAAACTTACTATTCCAAATGAGCTTTCAAAGGTAGCTTGGCGGTTGGATACCCTTCTTAAGTTTAGATGAGATGTTTAATAGTTATCTCCTAACCTATAGTCAATGAATGTATAATACTTTGTAGAGGAGTTTACATAGCACCAAGAGGATTTGAAGAACGGGTGGGTACACTTTGTGAGTAGAGAAGTTGTATCACATGTACCTTTTGAAATTGGTGCTCCTCGTTATAAGAGATTGTGTTACTTACTAGCAATCTCCATATCTCATAACTATGCGCCCGTGTAGGTGTAGCTATTGGAAAACCCATGTAAAGGCTAAATAATATGACCCTACCTTAGGAAAATAGGGATCCCTCATCTGGTAAGGTCAGTACCGGGATTTCTTGTGAAGTACTCATAGTCTATGTCGGTTAAAGCTATCACCAACAAATGTATGTAAATGAACTAAGTCATCGTAAGGGTGTTTCCTTATAGGAAATGTATGTATGGATCACGATGTGATGTAAATGAAAGTAATTTGAATTTATGTTAAATTGTAAGGAAGAATGTTGATATTAAAACTTGTATGATTAAAGCATAACATTTGATTAATGTGATGTGCCTATTCCATGGTTATCCCTAAGGATCACTAAGTGGAATTGGTAGTATAGGATGCTACTTTTACATTGCACCAACAATAAATTGGGGGTTTCCTTTGAAGATTGTTCTTGTGTACACTTCCAAATTATATGTATGTTTCTATATTGTCTTCATATTTAGTGGTGACTTGTGTAAATTAAATGACGTACGCTTATCCATACGAATTGTTAGGATCTCCTAAGTAGGAATTGAGGATATTGTATGGGTGATTTCCATGTGATTTTCTTAGGGGAGCCTTAGGAAAACATTGGATAGGAGTAGTTCATGTGTGATATTTGGCTTTAATGTTAGTATGCTTTTATGTTAAGAAAAATTAAAGTTTTGACTTACGTACTAAATGAAGGTACGATTTGATGTTTTGTAAATTAATTCATGAAGGTTTTTACAAAAATAGTATGACATTTACGTTTCAACAAAATTGTCCCTTTTTGCATGATTTAGCGTATGACATACATAGTACATTGTTTGTACTAACACCGTTATTTTTTTATACTCTATATGTATAGGTTGGAAGCAAGTGGATATTTTTAGGTCAAGCCTGGGAATCGACTCTCTCAATACTGAGTATTTCCTCATAGATTAGAGGGCATAATGTATGTTTATTTAAGTTCTTATCGATGCCATATTATGTATTTTCTTATAAATTTAAAGGATCGTGTCCCTAAGATATTTATGTAATGCCTTTAAGTTGTCTTGTGACGATGAGACTATCCTTAGAATTTATAAAAGATGTTTTGCTTATTATTAATTATCGTGAAAAATTTATGTTTCCGCACTACTTTTCATGACTTAAATAATGAAAGATAGATAAGAGGCTAATACAAGACCTTCAAAAGGTGAAGTACACCTTGTTCTGACCTAAGGATTTATCTAACTTCTAGGATGTACATGCGGGTCGTTACAATTTTGTATCAGAGCTTAAAGTTTTGTTAAATAATTTAGTGTCCAAAGTATCACAAGCAACGTCTAGTAGAGTCTTGTTCGTTGAAATTAGTCGCGACACCTCCATTGGCGAGAGACAATAAGACTAAAAAAGTTTAGCTTTTCTTCATTTCTCTTGTGTCGTCCCATACAGTTGATTTCTATAAGTTTCTTTTCTCAACCTCTTCTCTTATATTTATAGGACATGAATACAAAAAGGACCCAAGCTAGAAGGGATAAGGGAGAAGTAGCTATCGAGAGAATTCCTCTCCGGATTGATCAAGTTCGTATAGTTGACCAAGAGAAGGTGAATGAAGAGGTTCCCCCTCTAGAACCTCAATGACCACAAGTTCCCCAAGTGCCCCAGATTCCTTCAATGACCAAGCTTCTCAAGCTCCCTATGCTAAAGGTGATATTTTAATCCAGAGATAAGGGGTACTCTTAGGGTCTTTACCCAACTCATTAAGATTCAAGGTCATGTCGTCACTGATCATGTGGTTGACCAACCTAACCTTAGAGTTGGATCCCAACCCAACGTTAGTATTCCCGTTTCTAGAATCAAAGATTTCATGAGGATGAATCCTCTTAAATTCTATGACACTAAGGTGGATGAGAATAAATAGTGCTTCATAGATGAGGTGTTCAAAGTGGTGGATTCTATGGGTGTGAATCCTAGAGAGAAAGCAGAAATAGCCGCTTAAAAACTAATATATGTGGTACAAATGTGGTTTTAACAAAGGAGAGATAAGAGACACTTAAGATAAAGTCCGGTATATTTGGAATTTATCAAGACGACCATTCCTGATAGTTTGTTTCCCATAGAGTTGAGGAAGAGCAAGTTAGTGGAATTCATGAACCTTCGTCAAGTTAGAATTACTGTGAAGGTGTATTCATTCAAGCTCACCCAACTCTCTAAATATGCCCCAACCTTGGTAGCCATATCTAGGGCTAGGATGTATATGTTCATGATGGGGGTATCTAGTATGGCCAACGAATTGAGGATTCCAAGATTAAGGAGAATACTATAGATGGAAAGAGGACAACGTCCGATGAATCAAGTCAACCTATGTCTAAGAAGAGTTTCTGTAACCAACACTCTTCCATGGGATACAAGGATAAGGTTTCCAACAAAAATTCCCAAGGAGGTGGTTATACTCATGAGAAGCCTAGGTGTAGAACTTGTGGGAAGCAACACTTGGGTGGATATCTTGTAGGCACGGAAGGTTTCTTTCGATATTCTAATAGGGGACATAAGATGAGAGATTACCCTAACCTCAAGTAAAAAGGCAAGTAGGTCAACCAAGCTCCTCATGATGGTATGGATCCCAATGCTTTAAAGAGGAATCATTTCTATACTATCAGAGCTAAACAAGAGACTAATCCGTAACAAGTGAAGGACCCGGTAAGTCATAATTCCTTATGGTTATTATGTTTATTTTATGAGATGAGTTTACATTTCATGTCTCTTATGTTATCATGCCTTCATGTTAGATTGCTTGAAAGTGAACGGTTGAATTTTGAAGATATTTTACTGTAAAGGAGTAGTGTTCACTGTAAAGAATTTTAAAATTTTATATAATTTCTTTCTCATGAATGATGGTCACAATATGTGTAGAAATGATGTGTAACATCATTAATAATTTTTGAGAAGGTAGTACCTCAATAAATAATGAAATGAGTATGTAGTGTGAATTGTGGAACTTGTTCAAACTTGCTTCTGTTGCTTAAATGCTAAATGATGTGAAGTTGGTTCTTCTTGTGAGTTTTTGATTTGAGTATTAATATGTTGACCTTGATAATTTGAATGTTACATCCCGAAACCACACCCTAGAATATAGGGCCAATCTCGTAGTGCAACCGGGGTACTTGGCCTCTCAGAGGTCTTGTACAAACACTTTCGGTATCGTTCATCGCATATACATAATGAAAAGTAGTGCGCAATTAAAACATTTTACAAACAAATAGAAAATCTTTAATAACATCCTTAATTAGAAATCGTAGGAAATACTAAGTCTCAATCTCATTAAACTTAGAAACGAGTATACTTTGGGACACGACCCATACTTCAAAATATAGAAATACGTAGTCTATTAAATTATTTTTATAAAGGAAATAAAAGACATCGATATATATTTATGTGAGTCAATTGAGGACATAAATTAACTTTGCTTGAATAACTATATAATCCAAGCTTTCCTTCACGATCCTTCTTACCTTTCACCTACACCTTTAAAGATAACAAAATGTATGAAATTAGTACAAACAATTGTACTAAGTATCGCTTTATGCATAAATTCATGAAACGGACATTTATTAGAAATATGCATCTTTTCTTAATGAAATATCATAACATGATCATAACAATAACATTTGCAACCTTAAAAACACATAAGATAACATTTAATCCATTAATAGCATTTTTGAAGCAACATTACACTTACTTTAACTCACTGTACAATGAATTCCTTCCCTGTTACAGTGAAGTTGCTTACCTTCAGTTTAGATACTTCCTAGAATGTAGCCTTTTGACTAAAAGCCATCCTGAGACTCACTTAAGTAACACAAAGAGAGACCTCCCTTACACCCTCTCTAAGCATGCCTAAATAATCTTGAAGACTACACATAGTGAGACTCATATACAATAACAAGACCCAAAAACACATAACATGTATAATACGACATTTTCCTAATAAAGGCTATCAAAAGACTTACTTAAGTAAATCAAGAAAATAACATCCATGATTAACCTCTTCAAGACTACCTAATTTATCCATAACAATACCCAAGGCTTAGATCATTTCCTAATTATCAACATCTTCCCTATCTAGAGTCATTCTCAAGACTTACCTAACTAAGATAGGAAGTGACCATTCATATTCCCCATTCACTACTTAACTATAGAAACATTAACTAGTTTAGGTAAGTACTTAGTCATGTATTATCCTTTCTTATTATGTCATTATATTCATTAATTTATTTTAGACTCATTCATCACATGAAGACATTCAATTAATGGTCTTGGGTAAGACCTAGGGAATGTAAGTAACACGTTAAAAACCTAATGTGCAATGTCTAGATAGAGTCTCATACCACCACCTAATCTTCATAGAACTTATATAATGCTAGTATGTATCCCATTTGATGAAAATAGGGATAATCGACATAGATCATGGTAGAAAAACATTGAATCCGTAGTTCTATCCTACTGCAATGAGGGTTTTCTAATTGCCAATGGTAGAACATGGACCTATCCCATGTAGGCACATGGTTAAGGAATATGAAGGGAGTGCTTTGTAGTCTAGTATCATTCTTTAACTAGAACTACTTCCCTTACCATATAAACTCAGTGCTAGCCTTTGTTATCCTTGTGTTATTTAATGTAAAGGTTCATATAAAGGAGTTCCAAATCTTGTTCATAACCCAATCACATTGACCCTAAAAAAGACGTCCACTAGGGCTACCTTACAATGGCGACAAGAAGCTCATAATGGATATGCTAAGGTTTTAATATGATACCTTTCTAGCCAATCAACCTTATGTCTTTTAATTCCTTTATTTGAAGGATACAAATAGTGCTTTCGACTACAACATTTATAACCTTCCCACTAGGTTTGAGGTTTCACATAAAGGACTTTATGAACATTATTTAAGGTCTCATGTCATTAATACGTACAAGACTAAGAGGCTTTATCATCTCAATTCAAGAAATATCATATTCACATTCATTCATCCATCAAGTAAGGGACATAAGTCAACCAACGCAAGACACAACATACTTCACTTTAACAAATATTACATCTTATTTTAGAAGCACATAGAAATAACCATTACCATAATTAAGTCATCCTATACACTACCATATCATCATCTATATAACCATCATACACTCATATAGTCAAGTAGGACTAACATTGCATCAACTCTAAGACTAAACACATAAAGACATAGTCATATTCTAACATGATAACCTAAATAGCATCAATATAAGAACATATGTATTTTCATATTACCTATCATGTAGATAGATATTTTCAAACTTCACATAATCAACTACACAAATCATTTAAATAGTTCAAGTACTTGACGACAAGAACATGTTCATCATATTACATAAAATAACGTAGACAAGGACACATCAATTGCAAGTAAAACACATAACACCACCACCATAAGTGGACCATACAAATCACAACATAATTGAAATCTAATTAACATAAAACAAAGGCAATTAGGTCAGAGTATAACCACTCCATCGTCAAAAATCAATCCAATACTAAACAATATAATTTAATACCATAAGGCCCTTACCCATGGCCGTAACAGTAAAATCAATACATAAACTCAATACTCAAAGATACTAGGTCAATTAAATATATGTTAATAAATCTAAGAAAAACTAGATATTAATGCAATATAATTATCACATCAAGCAATAGCCCATAAAAAAATACACTACGATTCATAAGCATTAAGTCAATATCAAGTAACTCATAAAGTTATCAAAACTAGGGTTCATCGGCTACATGAGTTCATAAGTTAATTGAGTTAAAATCATCAATTTATAATAATTCAATCATTATTCAATGCTTAAAAACCATTAATGCAAGAACCCGCAAATAGATAATGAAATTGGACAATTCATCTTTGAAACCTTTAGGAAACTTCTTAAAAGTTGCACTCCTTGATAAATATAGTTTCAAGGATAAAAAATCCATGACTAAATATTCATCAATTTGATGAAGAATCTCCACTCAATTCTCCAATACAAAGGAATTTGGGTTTTTATTTTGAAGAATAAAATCTTCTATGTGTTTTAGGGTTATACACATATTTAAATTCTCCAAAATACCCTTAAGTAACCTCTCTTTCTCTTAGTTGGAAGTGGGTTGAATTTAAAAATTCACCCCTCAACTTATAGTCAAGCTGCGCAGGAACAACCTCACAGACGGAATGACCATCGATGGCCCATCCGTTAACAAACGGACAGTCCTGCTGGTCATTGTTCTCGGACTGAGGCTTGTCTTTTGCCTCTCTTTCCCACTCCTAAGTATCCATTGACCACATATCACCAATGGGTCTTTGAATGACCCATTGGGCGTCGATTGCCTCGGTGGTTTGGACTGTCTTAGGCAGTCTTGGGCACTCACAAAGGGTCCTTCCTTAAGGAACCTGGGATGATCGTTGGGGGTTTTTTCCAGGACTTTTACAACAAAAACATGTTTGTATTAATGTTTAGGACCTCTCACATGAATTTCATCCAAAACAAACACGTAAAACATAATAAAACATGCCTAGAAAAACAAAGACATTTCAAGGAAAACATTTAGAACGTCATAGAAGTTTGACCTCATAACTTTACGGAAATTGACACACTGCCTATATAAACCATAATATCTCAATTAAAAACGTTATAATATAATTAATCACAAATAAATACATAAAAACATATATGAGACACATAGGTGACTTAGTCGTCAAACGTGTTGGTCGTTCCTTGACATTTAACTTCCAATGCACCTAAACTCTAACATACTGTCATAATACAATATTATAAGCCACTCTAGGACCTTATAAAATCATGATAATATTGTTACGATCTATTTTCACTTAAGTCATTTTTGGGATCTTACAGTGGTATGCTGCTAGTTGTGTCCTTTAAATCCTCGGAATTGTTTAATATCATTCGAGGATGAATGTTGTTCTATATTGGGGAGATCTTAACGATCCTAAAAATAAAAAGGTCAAACAATATCTTCACATGTAGTAGTATACCGTAGTGTATTGTAGTGAAGTATTGGGGATGGTTTTACCATGAAAATTAGTGTTAGTGGTTCCTATGTGTAGATTGAAATGTAAAGGATCGAAAAGTCAGAGAACGACGCCCCAGGGATAACCATAAAGGTCTCTTAGAAGGACCCAAACATTGGAGAAGAAGTTGCAAAATGCAGCATGCAGAGGCAGAATCTGAAGTCCACCTTGTGACGCACCAGGCACACGAGGTCCACTTCCTCATAAATTATGAGAGGCAATAATATGGAGCTTGCCTCGAGACGCGCATCCGAATCCCAGATTAGGACATTACTTTTTATGTCAAATTTCGAGTTTTAAAAGTGTACAAATTTTGTGGGGGTCTTTTGGAAACTTTGGGGATCACATGTGGACTTATTTAGGCCATTATAAACCTCATTTAACCCATCATTTCCAAACCTAAAAATCAAATCAATTTTTTCAAAAAACTCTCTCTTCTAACACCTATATTGAAGAAGCTTCAAGATCCAAGGAAGAGGACTAAGTTCAGCACATATTCTTCACAGAATTTTTGTGTGTTTATCATATTAAAGTATGGTAGTAATCCTTGAACATTTTTTCGTTCAAGGAGCCTTTCAATGAAATTTCAAAAAGGATTTCAAACATTAAACTTCTTTATTCCTTGACTCTGAGTATGGGTTTTTGCATGAAAATGTTTTATTGATTAAAATGAGTTCTTCTTAGATTTAAATGATGATATTAATGTAAAAACCCCAATTGATTCATGCATATACATTTTACCATCTTTTGGCATATGAAATGGGTTCTATGACCAAGACAAGATAATGTTAAAGTTATTGCTTTTTGGTGGTTTTATTGAGTTTTAGCTACATCACTAAGGGCTATTTTGTCATGGATTATTTTATAAATTGTGAATAGTGGGTAAAGTTATGTATGGAGGGTAAATAAATCTATATTGACTAAGTTATGTTGAAATAACTTTTTAGTGGTATTGTCCACCTTTGGTTGCGGTGTGTTCTTGAAATATATGATGTTTTATGTGTATTGTGATAATGGACTTGAAGGCATGATATGTGAATATAAGTGTCAATTTTGATATGTATTGACTGGTATGTGTTGGAATGTTGAATGAGTATATTGAATGGTTAATGACTAAATTAAGTATGCATTTTATATGTGAAGTATGACTATGTGTATAATGTAATAAATGTTAGTTGAGTACGTCTAGAAGTGAATGTTATGAATTGTGGTCATTATGTGAAAGGTGTGCTCACACACAGACTTGTTTGCATGAATGAAGTCAATGAATGAAAATGGGGAATTTCGGGGAGGACACTCTTCGTGAGTAGAGATGAAGTGTCTAGACCTTCCCTACTATACATAAGTATTTAAAATGAGGATTTTCGCGTGAACTCTTTTCGTGATTAGAGATGAAGTGTTTAGTAGCAACCTTACTATTCCCAATGAGATTTCAAAGAAAGATTTGAGGCTAGATACCCTTCGTCAGTTGATATGGGCTGTTCAAAAGTTATCTCATCACCTATAGTAAATGAATGTTTAAGACTCTATGCGGTAGTTATGCTTTGCACCGAGAGGATTTGAAGAAGGGGAGGGTACACTTCGTGAGTAGAGATTTTGTATCCAATGTACCTCTTGAGATGGGTGCTCCTTGTTTGTAGAGAGTGATTTACTTAGTAGCAATATCCTTATCCTTTAACTATGGCTCTCGCATAGGTGTATCTATTCGAGAACCCATTTAAAGTCTAAAGAATATTACCCTACTTTAGGCAAATACGGATCCCTCATCCGGTAAGGGTAGTTCCAGGATTCCATGCCAATATTTCATGGCCTATATCGGTTAAATCTAGCTCCAAAAATGTAGGTATATGAAGTAATTCTTCTTAAGGGTGAACAATTTAGGGTATATGGTTTAATCGGAAGCTACCTATCCATTGCACAAGTAGTCATTTGGAAGGAGTCCTGTTATGTCCTCATATGGAATGTATGAATGGGTCATGATATGATGTAAATGAAAGTAATGTCACTTTATGTTAAACATTAAGTAAGACTATTGATATTAAAACTTGTATGATGAAAGCTTATTATGTGATGAATGTGATGTCCTATTCTAAGGTTATTCCTAAGGATCACTAAGTGGAAGTGGTAGTATGGGATGCTACTTTCACATTTTACCAAGAGTAAATTTTGAATTTTACTTAGAAGATGGTTTTTATGTGAAGTTTAAAAGTATATGAATGTTTATATAGTGTCTTGATATTCAGGGTGACTTGTGTAAATGAAAGGAAGTACGCTTATCCATAATGATCTTTAGGATCTCCTAAGTAGGTATTGAGGAGAGTGTACGAGCAATTTCCTTATGTCTTACTCTGAGCCTTAGGATAACTTAGGGTACAAGTAGCTTATGTGTTATTTTTTTTTTTTAGTTTATGTATGGTCCAATATTAACACAAATAGAAGTTTTACCTTATGTGTTAAATGAAGGTACTATATGTAGTTCTGTAACTTAGTTCATCAATGTTTTTACGAAAATATCATGACTTGTATTCTTGTCACGACCCAAATCAGGGACGCGACTGGCACCCACATTTACCCTCCTATGTGAGCGAACCAACCATCTAAACCTTAACATTCAAGATATATCAACAGAAAATAATGCGGAAGACTTAAACTCATTAATAAAAACAATTCAATCCTATTATATTATCAAAACCCAAAAATCTGGCAAGTCATCATCACAAGAACTCTATCTAATTACTAAAACTAGAACGTATTCTAAGAACAAAATCACTAAAAAGCTAGTCCATGCCGTAAGTTCAATGCATCATCTTGGAAGATAGAAGACGGCCAGTCCAAGGCTAGACGAAGACGCGCATTATGCTCACCCTGAATTTCCGTTACGTGAAGACTGGCTAGATCTCTGTTGTTGAAGTTGACAGAACTTTTGCTGCATTACACATAACAATAGGAAAACATGAAAGTCGGGGGTATACAACCACACTTACTGAGTAGAAATATTCATCATCGGCCAACTCAAAATAGGGCACATATATATCAATAATAATGTAATCCAACTACAATACTCAACATGTAGCATAACAACATGAATTCATCAACACTACAACCGAGTTTCACACATGGGACTTCAAGCCTCAATACCATACTTATTTGGGATTACGTTCATTTGTTAGATTGATATATTCATTATCTTTCAGATTCATTAACTTTCTTCCTCTATTTCTATCCTGGGCCGGAACGTTGCACGCCGATCCTCATAATTCTACCCTGGTACCGGAACGTGGCACCCGATCCATATTCAATCCTGTGTCGGAACGTGGCCACTCCTATCCGAATATTCTATCCTTGTACCGAACGTTGGCACCCCGATCCATATTCTATCCTGGTGTCGATACGTGACAACTCTCTAACTCCGATCCTCATAGCTATCCTGGTACCGGAACGTGGCACCCGCTCCATATTCTATCATCCTGTGTGTCGGAACGTACACTGTCCCGATCCGTCATATCATTCTATCGCTGGTAGTACCGGGAACTGGCACCCGAATCCATATTCTAAAATCCTGGTGTCGGACGTGAACACTCGGATCCTCAATTCTATCCTGGTACCGGAACGTGTCCCCCATCCACTAATTCCATCATCTTCTTTCCCTCAGGGCATCATCATCCTCATTATATAATTTATCAGCCTTCTGTTC
Organism: Solanum habrochaites; assembly: GCA_027704765.1. Lineage (NCBI taxonomy): Eukaryota > Viridiplantae > Streptophyta > Magnoliopsida > Solanales > Solanaceae > Solanum > Solanum habrochaites. Next base: position 30,376,130 of record JAKWJA010002495.1, read on the forward strand.
ATCTATGCATCAATCATTCTCATTATCTAATATATCAAGTAATTCGGGTTCTTTCAATATTGGTATTCCAATAACTTCCAATCATGCTTTGTTAATTCATTAGCAATTTTATAGGCCATAATCATGCAAGCATACAACTAAGCACAAGCAGGGTTTTACAATATTATCAACACATAATATCACCATTAAGAGTTCCTACGAATTCTAACATACACCATAACCTACCTCCACCGAGAATTGAAATCACAAGCTATCTTCCTCAAATCTTGCTTCCTCTTTCGTTTCTCTTCTTCTCTCTCTTACTCGTTCGTTTTCTCTCCTTTTTCTGTCTCTTCGGTTGTCTTGTCTATTTTTCTTATTCAAACCCTCTTTCTTTTATACCCTAATAATATATAATTAAGATAAAATAAATGCAATACATAACCCATCTAATTACTTAAGGTTTTACCTCTTTAACCCCCAATTATTAGACTTATGACATTAACCCTATACTATTATAATTAAAGCAGGATAGTCAAAACCGTCCCTTAAAACGTGTAAGAAATCCGACCCTAACTGGGATTATGCGTAGCCCGTGAACGGGCGTCCGCCTGCGCGGCCGGCCTGCTGTCCGTCGTGCGCCACGTAGACTTGTTTTAAGTGGAGGCCTGTGACGGGCCCTCGCGCCTGCGACTGTCCGTCCTGGCACTCCGTCACGACGGTCAGAGAGTGCGATTTTCATACCCAATTTCAGATTTTTCAGTGTTGGGAAAAGACACATCCACGACGGTCCGTCGTGCCCTGACGGTCCGCGTGGCCCCCTCCTTCATCACCTCGCCAGTTTTTGTCGCAGAATAAAATTCTGTTGCTCAAAAACGACTAAACATGTCGTTGACAGAATTAGAAAAATAACCAATTACCCATCGTCGTCCCCGAACGATCACAAAAGGAAAACAAGGGCGAAAAGCTAATACCTAATCTGTAAATAGATGTGGGGTATCGTTTCTCGCATATCTGCCCTCCTTCTCCAAGTGGGCTTCTTCAAGGGATCGATTCTTCCATTGAACTTGATAGATGCAATTCTCCCTTGACCTCAACGTGCAACTTCTCTATCTAAAATACAAAACTGGTTCCCCTCCTCATAAGACAAAGTCTCACCACAGCAACTTAAAATCCCAACGGTAATGTAATTTCCATCCCATGGTATCTTTTCAACATTGACACATGAAATACCCGTGCACTCCGGCCAAGCCCTGGGCAAGGCTAATTCAAGCCACCTCCCTATCGGCTTGTACCTCAAATGGTCCAATATAACCTCTTGGACTTAGCTTACCTCTTTTGCCAAAAAAAACACCGCATCACCCCTTTCATGGGGTGAAACCTTCACAGACTTGTTCACCTTCCATGAACTCCAATTTCTCTAACCCTTCCGTCTGCATACTCCTTTTGTCTACTTTGCGCCGCTAGAAGCGTTTTCTTGAATGCCCTTCAACTTTTCCTAACCGAATCCCTCAAGGATTCGTACCCCAAGGTCTACCTCGAATGCACAAACAACCAATGGGAGATCTACACCTCCTCCCATACAATGCTTCAAATGAGTCCCTATCAATATACTGGGAGTGGTAGCTATTATTGTACGAACACTCTGCCAAAGGTAAGAACTATCCCAATGGCCACCAAACTATATCACGCATGCCGAAGCTGTCCTCCCACATGATCGTTCCCTCAGACTGACCATCGGGCTGCGTGAACCGCCGGTAACTAAGGTCCAACCTAGTACCCAATTCTGCCATTCAATGTTTTCCAAACTTAGAAGTAAACTGCGTACCTCTATCTGATATAATGGATATGGAACCCCATCAATCGAACGATTTTCTGAGATGTAGATTTTTTGGCTAACTCTCTGCATGGGTAAGTCACCTTAACCGGAATGAAATGAGCAGACTTAGTTCATCTGTCCCAATCACCCATGGAGTCGAACTTTGCCCAATGTCCTTTGGAATACCAACCCAAAGTCCATTGGAATTTCTCTCCCTTCACTCCGGAGGGCATTTTTGAATGTTCCTCCGGGCCGTTGGTGTTCATATTTCACTTGTTGACAGTTTGGACCTTGGCAATAAGTCCAACATATTGCGCTTCATTCTACTCCCACCAAAAGTGTTGTTCAAATCATCGCGCGGGGTACACTAACCACTTCCCTAATCGTCAACACACCTTCCTCGTCCGATTGTTGCTTCTTAGTTAGCTCTCCGCGCAACAACTTTATCTCGATACGCCTTAGTTTTCTCATCATCAAACTGTTTCACTTATCTTGTCACGAAAGAAATCTTGACTCCCCAACTAGCCAACAATCCTCCCCTTCTCATTTATTTCCAACCTCATCAAGTCGTTAGCCACGAGTCTGAACCGCTCTCGAGCCAATGGGCGTCTAGAGGCTTGCAATAAGCTAGACTTCCCATGCTTCCGCCTTTCTACTCAGGAGCATCTGCCACAAAACATTCGCCTCCCCGGATGATACAAATAGTGAGGTCGCATCCTTCAGTAGTGTCATCCATCATCCTTTGCCTCAAGTTCAAAATCTTTCTGAGTAAAGACATACTGAAGCTCTATGACCGTGTAGACCTCACACTTAACCCCATATAAATAGTGTCTCCATTGTCTTCAATGCAAACACTAACCACCCGCGGCGCTAATTCCAAATCATGAGTTGGGATAGTTACGTTTCTGTTCATTAACTTTTAAATTGTCTTGTAAGCATAGCAAGCCATTCTTCTCTTGCATTAGCACTGCCCCCAAACCCTATAGTATGGCTCACAATAAAACAATGAGTTTTTATACCCTCTACCCACCGGCAAGGTGAGGATAGGTGCGGTAGTCACAACGTCTTAACTCTGAAAGCTTTCCTCCTCACCTTCAGCGACCATACAATGTAATCATCTGTCTTAGCTCAATTCGTCAATTGGGAAGCATAGAAGAGAATCCTTGCAAGCGGCGGTAGTAGCTAGCTAAACCCAACAAACTCCTTTTCTGACTACAATTAGTGGTCTTATTACCCAATTCTTCACTAATTCGATCTTAGAATGATCCCACCATCACCCCATCCTTAGAAACCACGTGCCTCAAGAAGGACACTGCATCTGCCAAAACGCCACTTAGAGAACTTGGCATAAAGCTTCCTCTTTCGTCTCCCTCAACATTTCCAATCTCATTCTCAAATGCCTCTTCCATGTTCCTTCTTACTCTTGGAGTATATCAGTATAGCACTCATACATACATCACAAAAATCTAAATATGGCTTATAAAAATCCCGTTCATCAAGCTCATGAACGCAAGGGGCTTTCGTAAGAACCGAAAAGACATCACCACAAATTCGTAATTTCCGTACCGTGTCGAAAAGCAGTCTTTTGGTCACATCGTTGCCCGTAATTTTTTCAATTGATATAACCGGATCTCAAGTCATCTTAGAAAGACACAACACCTTTGTATTGTCGAACAAGTTCATCAATGCTAGGAAGAGGATACTTGTTCTTTATAGTCACTTGTTCAACTGCCGTAGTCTATACACATCCGAAAACTCCCCACTTTTCTTCTTTACAACAAAACCGGAGCCCCAGGAGATGCACTTGTTCTAATGAACCCTGCTCAACACTCTTGAAGTTGAGCCTTTAACTCTCTTAATCCGCGTGAGCCATTCTATACCGGGGGTAATAGAAATGAGGGCTTGTGCCCGGTTCAAGATCGATACCGAAGTCAATATCCCTATCGGGTGGCAATACCAGAAGATCTGGCATGGAATACTCAAGAAACTCACGGACCACCGAAAACCGACTCAAATCGAAGGTACTTGGGTAGTGTTCCATCCTTGAGATTTGCCAAGAAAGCTAATCACCCTTTACTACCTTTTCTTCAGCCACGATAAATGAGGATGATCGCACGGATTGGAAGTGTAGTCCCCCTCCCTACTAACGATCTGTCCCAGCTTGGCCCATTTCCAACAGTTTTAATCATTCACAAAAAATCCAAGATCGCAAATTTTGTAGAAAGCCAATCATACCCAGAATTACATCAAAGCACCATTTCTAAATAACCAAATCTACATAATGTTGCTCCCCACAAAGGGGGTTCACCCCACACAAGACCATGTACCCTTTTCACTCTACCACAGACTCCACCCACCGTGTAGAAACACTAATAGTCATTCAATAAATCACAATGCAATTTTAGACCATTAGCAATGATGAAAGTACAATCGAAAACGTGAGCCAATGGTCAAATAATTACAGATGCCATGCAAATCACCAACCAAAAGATTACCTGTGGATAACCGCACTCAGACGCCTCCGCTTCAGATCTCCCAGGGAAAGCGTAACAATGGTCCCCTGTCGTTTGTACCCCCTGTCCATTGCCCCGACCATGTTGCGTAGTATGTCTCCATTTTGCCATCACTCTGCCGTTGTGATTACCACCATTACCTCACCACCTCGACCCCACGTCCCAGAAAAGCGGGCCTCTACCATGACCACCCTAACCTCTACTATGGGGTTCTGTAGTTCTGTTGGACAATCACCATCTTGATGTGTCCAACCTCCCCACTCCATAACACTCTCGGGGTTCATGCATCGGTCTCTCGGATTAGTTGTTGACCGTGCTGAGGTGGGACCCCCAACTCCTTCTGTAGTGAAGACTGCTTGGTTCGACTTTAGTACCTCCGGAGTCTCTGTCCTCTAGAGTGAGAACATTAAAACTAGCCTCCCCCCCTTCGGAACCCTTTTCGAGTAGACGTCGTGGTGAAGTCGTCTGGCTTCACTCCCTCCTTCATCTCTATCACAAGTCCTACCACCCTCTTGGAAGGATGTTGCCGTAGCCCGCTACCCCTTTTTGTAACGGCCGAAATCCGCAACTCTGACCTCAACTCCTTCACAAAACGTTCGAATCCGTTCTTGTGGACTGAAACAGAGTTGGGTGGCCGTATCTGGATAGTGGCGCGAATTTAGCCTCATACGCGTTAACTGTCATCCTCCCTTGCTCTCAACTCAAGAACTCGTCCCTTTTGTCTATCTCTCAAGGTCCTTGGGATATACTTCTCCACTAAACAGAGTAGAGAATGATTCCAAGTCATAGGTTTTGCCTCTGTTGGTTGACACTCAACATGGTGACACGCCACGCCCACATTTTGGCGTTCCTTGAAACTGATTGCTCCCGAACTCACCGCCAAACCGTTCTACTATCCCATCGTTGTGTAGTAAGCTCAGTTTTTTTTGTTTGGTTGGGGGGGGGTGTGGATGGGTGGTTTGTGGGGGTTGTTTGTGAGGGCCAGAATATTGGTTTGTATGTTTTGTTTGACTGGAGTTAAAACGTTTTTTGTTTTTGTGTGTGTGGAAAAGAGTTTGTGTGATTAACCCACCGCAAACCAGACCCCCGCCCCCCCCCCCACAATCAAAACCAAAATCGGAGGTATCCTCTGCTTCCTACGTCCCTAAAGACTGGAGGTTTCAATTTCAAGAATTACTGAAAAGTTCATGCTGATCATTTCATAATAGGCCATGTAGTCATGACCGTGGAAATGTGCCTATTCCCAGTGAATGCATCCATGCGGGGACCATAGTAGCCGCTGTCGTACCTCTGAAACGTCGTGGATGGTGTTGGTGTAGAACCACTGAGGTGCCTGACACTATCGGATAACCCCTAGATAAGCAGTATTGGTTGATCATCTCTGGTGTAGGTTGGGGTGGCATTTCCTCATTCTGCCCTTTTTTCAGTCTCCCCTTCCTCCCCCCGCTATCACCTCCTCGGTCTGGAGGAGTCCCGCCCTAGTATCAGATGGGCTAGGTGGCTTGTCCTCTTCCTCTAGATGAACGTCCTCCCACGACCATCTCCCACGGCTCTTGCCGTTTGCTCTCCTCGAGCTACAGTCCCCAGGCTGGCGCAGTCGGTTTCTTGTCGTTTCCGTTGTGCTTTGCTGCTGGTGCTGTCGTGCTCTGTTCTAAACCATCTGCGAATGAGAGTGAAGATGGTCAGATACCATGTCGTATCGCCCAGATAACCAATTGGACTCAAGTAGTAGCACGAATAAGAATGAAGAGTGAAATTTTTCCCTAAGTCTTATAGCCTCTCAAGGATAAGTAAAGGCTCCCCCTACCGTTCCTTAAGAACTCTACTAGACCTGGTCTTTGTGTGATGATAGACCAATGAACCTAATGCTCTAAATAACAAGTGTTTGTCAGCGACCCAATCATGGACGCGACTTGGCACCACATTTACCCTCCTATGTGGAGCGAACCAACGCCCTCTAACCTTAACATTCAAGAATATCACAGAAAATAATGCGCAAGACTTACTCTTATAAAAACATTCAATACTATTTATTATTATCCCCAAAATCTGGAAGTCATCATCACAGAAGAACATCTATCTCAAATTACTAAAACTGGAGTATTCTACGGAACACAAAATAACTAAAAAGCTAAGTCCCATTGCCGGAGTCAAGGCATCAAGACTTGAAGAAGAAGACCCAGTCCAAAGCTAGACGCATTAGCTCATCCCACGAATTTTCCGATGAATTGAAGACTGGCTAGATCTGGCTGTTGAGTTGAAGTTGACAGAACGTTTGCTGCATTACACAATAACAAGAGGCAAAACCTGAAAGTAGGTGGGCCGTACAACCACACGTACTGAGTAGATATCATCGCCAACTCAAAATCGGGAACAGTATTATCAATAATAATGTCAATCAACTACAATACTCAACATGTATGCAATAATAACAACATGAATTCATCAACAACTACACCGCGTTCACACATGAGGACTCAAAGCCTCAATACCAATACTTATTTGGGCATTACGTTCATTAGATTGAGTATATTCATTATCTTTCAAGATTCAATTATCTTTGTTCTTCCTCTAATTTTCTATCCTGGTGCCGGAACGTGGGACTACTCCGATCCTCATATTCATCCTGGTACCGGAACGTGCACCCGATCCATATTCTATCTATCCTTGGTCGGAAACGTGACACTCCGATCCTCATTTCTCATCCTGGTACCGGAACCGTGGCACCCGATCCATATTCAATCTCTATCCTGTTGTCGGAACGTGACTCCGATCCTCATATCTATCCTGTACCTGGAACGGGCAACCCGATCCATATTCTATCCTTGTGTCGGAACGTTACACTCCGATCCTCAATATTTTTCTACTATCCTGGTACCGGAACGTGGCACCCGTCCCATAGTGCTATCCTAGTGTCGGACCGTGACCCTCCGCCCGATCCTCATTCTATCCTGGTACGGAACGTGGCAACCCGATCCCCTAAGTCATCAAGCTTCCTTTTACACTAAGGCATCATCATTCCTCATTATATAATTTATCAAGCCTTCTTCATACTAAGGCATCTCACATCATTCTCATTATTATAAATATCAAGTAATGTGGGTTCTTTTTCAAGATTTGGGATTCAATAACTTCATCATGCTTTGTTATTCATTACAATTTTATAGTCAATAATCCCTGCAGCATACAACTTAAGCCCATAGCAGGGTTTTAACAATATTATCACAACCATAATATTCACCATTACGAGTTCACTACTAATATCGTAAACATAAACCAAACCTACCTCCACCGAAAAATTGAATCACCAATCTATCTTCTCAAATCCCCTGCTATCCTCTTCGTTTCTTACTGTTTCTCTCAGCTCTACTCGTGTTGGTTTCTCTCCTTTTTCTTCTCTCTTTGTCTTTTCTATTTTTCTATTCCAACCCTCTTTCTTTTACCCTAAGTAATATTAATTAAGATAAAAGATTGGGCAATAATAAAACCCACTAATTAACTTAAGTTACCTCTTTAACCCCCAGTAATTAGACTTTGGATTAACTTAACCTATCACTTTATAATTAAAGCAGGAATAGTCCAAAAAACGTCCCTTAAAACGTGTAAAGAAATCCGACCCGAACTGGGATTGCGTAGCCCGTGACAGGGGGGGTGCCGTCCCGCGCCTGCGACGGTCCGTCCTGCTGTCCGTCTTCTCCACAGATACTTGTTTTAAGTGGATGGGCCTGTGACGGCCGTCGCGCCTGCGACTGTCCGTCTGCCACTCCTTCACGACGTTCGAGATAGTCCATTTTCAGTACCCAATTTTCAGATTTCTAGTGTTGGAAAACCATCCACGACAGTCCGTCGTGCCCGTGACGGTCCGTCGTGGCCTCCTTCACCTCTGCCAGTTTTTCCAGAATAAAATCTGTTGCTCAAAACGACTAAACAGGTCGTTACAATTCTTCAACTAAATTGTCCCTTTTTGCACGATTTTGGATATGCCATACTTAGTACATTGTTTCTACTAACCCAATACTTATTTATACTCTATAAGGATAGGTTGTAAACAAGTGAATGTTTTATAGTCAAGCTTGGGAATCGAGTCCCTCAATACTATGTATGTCCTTATATATTTGAGGGTATACTCTATGTTTATTTTTGTTTTTATTTAAGAATTATTATGTATTTTCTTTCAAATAAAAAGGGTGTTGTCCCTAAGATATTTATGTCATGTCTTTATGTTGGCTTGTTACGATGAGACTATCGTTAGAATTTATAAACGATGTTTACCCTGTTATTAGTTATCGTGAAAATTTTAAGTTTCTGCACTACATTTGATGTCTTATGTAATGAATGATGTCTATGAGGCTATTAGAACATTTTCAAAAGGTCAAGTACGCCTTGTTTGACCTAAGGGTTGCCGTAACTTATAGGGTGTACTTGTTGGTCATTACAGGACTAAAGGTGCTAATTAAGTTTAGGGATTATGACCATTATTTTTAGGGATTTGGGGGTTAAATCTTGATGAACATGATTAGATGAAGTAAGTTCTCACATAAGGGAACCCTAGGTTGACTTAAGAACTTAACATTAATCAACATATAGTAGACTATGGTTAGCTTGATAGTAATTTGTATGATCACTTCTTATGTAGTAGACTTTGTTTGACAACAATAAGGATATGGTAACTTGAGTGAATAACTCGTGACAGCTTGAAGTTGTGGATCTCAAGGGTAGATTGGGATAGTGAATCTCAAGGAAACTAGAGTTGAAATACTCACGGTAGATTGAGATATTCAATCTCATGGAATCTTCGGGTAGATTTCTCATGGTAGCTTAAGGTGAGGAACTTCATTGTAGCTTGACTTAGTTTGGACAAAATGATTTCATGATATCTTTAGCGGAAAGTCCTATACTCTACAAATGGTAGGTTGAAATTCATGCAATATGCATTTCATGGTAGCTTTATTTACATGTAAGGTGTATTTTATGGAATAACTTGAAATAGGTTTCTCTTTGTACACTAAAAGAACTTTTTTATAACCTAATGTTGTGATAAAAAGTTTTGCACTATTGGGGAGCACCAACTAAATGTAGGACATCACACTCGACCTCTCGGAGGTCTTGTACAAGCCCTTAGACATCTTTAATCGCATAGACATAAAAATAGCAGAAAATTTAAATTTTTTCATAGCATATAACAATGCCAAAGTATTAAGTCATTTAAAATTCATAAGTACATAGTTAAGACACTAAGTCTCTTCTGGTTATCTTATGACATAACTACAATAGAATAGAATAGGGACATGATACTTAATAACATAGAAGACTGTTCTAAACTATTACATGAACTTAATTTATATTCTTGACATTAAGGTCCTTTAATAAATAAGGACACACTTGAACTTGGGAATAAGGATCCAATCCCCTTTTCTTTGAGATATTCTCTAGCCATCACCACCTACAATTTGTTTAAAAAGATAAAGAAGAATGATATTAGTATGAGAATATTCTAAATATGATAACCATACGAAAACTTTCTTTAAAGAGGACAAATATTTATAAACAATGCATCATATCTTTTAATAAAGCTTCATAAAACATTTGATCCATTAGACACAATATAGTTTATAGGAATCAACATAGATGTAACATTCCAAAAAAATGTACATGCCTAGTAAAGAGCCTATTATTTTTTAAGAATGCATATTGGGGCAAATAGGCATCACAATTCACAATATGGAGAAATATTACGCATATTATATAATATTGGCTTAAGGGTGTTAGTCAATTTCTATATATACAGAAGTATTTAAAATATAATCCAAGCTTGTTTAGAAATTGTATCTTCAATGAAGACCCTAGGCTAAAATATAATTATTCTTCAGACAAACCTTAATTAGGTACTAGGCATCAAAGTGTCAAGCCTAAGTACCATAAAACATAATCCTTTAAAATGATCATGAAGATTAAGTAATGCCCAAGGACATAGTATGGATCTTTGGGACAATATGTAAACATTCCAAATGAACCTTCCAGAATAGTTAGTAAGGAATGTACACGCAACACATGTGCAAGAACATGTGAAAACACTAATGAAATAGGCCAAGGGACCACTCTAACCGATTCTGTTAAATCGGTTGAAGACAGGCGTACGTCAGGGTCTAGCCACGTGTGGCCAAGCTCCCTAAGAGGTCCTAGACCACAACTAACAGACCTAAATAACTAATTAACCTAGGACCAACCAAAAATAACTAAGTGACTCGACAACCTAAAAACTAGTCGAGTGACACCAAACCGTGTAACTAACTAACACACAACCCAGTACCTAAACTAGGATGATCCAAAGGGCTGGTTATGGTCCTAACAACTTAGGGGTAATTTAGTAACTACCCTAGGTGACCTAATTATTAAATTAGAAGCTTAACTAATTAATTTAATTGATCAAAACCGAAACCAGTAAGAAATTTCCATACTTTGTTTAAGTAAAAGTGTTGTTGTAATTCTAGTCAATTTAGGAGGGGCGTTTTGGTAATTAGCTAATTTAGTTGTTTTAATTATGTTATATAGTATATGTTGAATTAGTTAACATTCAATTTATAAAGATTTAGACTCATGTTATGTATAATAAAACCTACGACATGAAAGAAGTAAATAAACGTGAGAAAAATAAAAGTTCTCCTTAGGCAATTTCAAGAAGTTGTTCAAGGTTTTCGTGCAAAAGTACAAAGTGATCTTCGTAGATTCAATTCTACATTAAGGTATGGGTTTTCTCAGCTTGAATTATTTCTCAAAGAGGCTTTTAAAACGTTTTTGAATCAAGAATATCAAAACTAGTGTTGTCACAACGAATCTCATATTCATTTCCTTAGTTCTCCCAATTTCCGATTCTTATAATCTTTATGATGTAAATATGGAGCATGTTGATTGTATGTGGTGCTAACTTATCATTTTGTTTATGTTTTATTGATTTATATGTAGAATTAAACCAACATGTTAGATCCGCATACATAGTGTGTTATTTACACGAGATGATGAATGTTGTAATGAATACTTGTGTATGAAAAAGATTAAATTGTTATAATTTGTTCTTTGAATTTTTTAATAAACTAATCAAAGGTAAAAATTTAGCTTGTTTAAAATGTTAGATTACAATAATGTATTCATGAAGTATTTGAATTGGGTAGTGATAATACTATGACACTTATCTAGTGAAAATATGATTTATTCTAACCAATTGGCTAGCAAAACTATGTCCAAGATATTATCTACCAAAATGTGTGAATTCATACATATCTTAACTCATTGAACTCATAACATGGGGTATTCCATGAAATTGGACAAGCCTTAACATACCCTATCAACACGAACGTCAGAATGAAATATCATTGTATAAGTAGTTATAACTTTCATAAAGAATTGTACAGAACTACCAATAAACATTGAATAAGTTAAGGTTAGTAATGAAATAACTAAAATCTTAAGTTATGAAATTAACCTAATAAAGAGTGTTTACAACAGTGATCAATCTCCATTATCTTAATCGATTAATGTCAGGATACTCCACTGATACATAATAGGGTTCCAGAGTCCAGAGTCCGTGAGACAAGTTTCACTTGTACCATGACGATAATGTAAGACATTAGTTCATATTCATCAAGAAAATAAAGGATGAACAATCATCCATAGAGTAAAGTAAACCTCATACCGAGAAGAAAGCTTGCATAATGTGTCAGTCAACTCTAGAAGATATAAAGTAAAATAAATCTGAGAATAGCACCGATAGACTAGCGATGATCTTGTGCCAGCACACGTAAGCTTCAAGAGATTAGATCACCACCCAGGTAAACAAGGGTCTCCGTACTTCTCCTAGTCTTTGAACTATGTTTGCCAGCATAGGGGTAATAGCCTAAGAATGCTATCAGTAGGTTTAACTTTGACCAGTGAATCCACCAGTTTTTGGTGTGGGGAGACATTGTATTTCATGTTTAGCTCACATGATCTTTGTTGGTTAAATCTCAAGAAAGTATTCTGTTCACTTTAGTCGTGGACCCCTTTTTTCGGTTTGTGGAAGACACTAACTTGGTTTCACTTTGGCCGGTGAACCCCCCTTTTGTGTGTGGGGTAGACACAGAACTTGATTCTGCTTAACTGGTGAACAACCTCTTTTCGGTGTTTGGGAGAAACTGGATTTCATATTAGCTAGCATGATATACTTCTATTAGTGCTAAAGAATACTTTAAGAGAGTAAGAAAGAATGAATGTAGCATATTCAAAGTGAACAACAGAGCAAACAAGTAGAAAAGTATGTTCATAGTGAACTAAATAAAGCAAGAGCTTAAGAATGTCAATCATTAATGCTGATAAGAATGAAGTTTTAACAAGTTAGTGATTTATGCAAATATTGGAGTATGAATATATATCCCATGATCCATATATCTCAAATAATCAATTAATGGTCATAGACAAAAAATATTGGCTTATAAATATATTCATGCCCAATTTAACAAAGAATGAGAAGTATAACTCAAGAGTAGAGTAGCCAAATCATTTCCTTAGTCTTGTAAATTACATACTAGATTCATCGTAGGTGTGGTACTCCAATGAATGATTGTTATTTTAAGTAAAACATGAGATCAAAGGAAATCATTTAACTACACAACAACAAGAAGTAAAGACTGAAAAATAATGTAAGTGTCGGAAAAGGAGCTCTCGGTATAGAGGGAGCAAAAAAATAAATTTTATGTTTAATTTGTTCTAAAATTATGATCATTATTACAAGGTCTTATGTTCATATAGAAAATGAGTTGTATGCCTTGATTTCATGAGAACATGTCATATTCATAGCATAAATAAGAAGTAATTATTTAAGAAAGTAAAGATACTTAACTTTCAAGAAACGACATGTTGCTTTAGGAAGAGCTTTGAATAGTCCTTCTGTGTTATGTGCATACACCCATACCTAGTATAAGTGTGTATTAACCCGACATACTATTACTATTTTTATATGTGCAGGTTCCAAAGAAGATTGAAGACTCGACGATGTAGTTTGGATTAGCGATGTCCAGACTTTGGTAGGTCCTCTTGAGTACGAGGATGCTACATTTATTATTTTAGCTTAGTACATTAGATATAACAAGTGGTTGATATCTATAGAGTTTCATTTGAAACATTTGTTCAAGCATTTCTAATAAGGCTAATTGGTAAACTGTTATTATTATTATTATGATCCATCGTTTCGTTTGGTTAATCTATTGGCAAACTCTTACATATATATATAATATGACATTCTTCTCCCAAAGGTTATCAAAAGACTTACTTAAGTATTTCAAGAAGAGATCACCCATACACCCTCTTAATATTACCAAAATAATCCTTAAGACTACCTAAGTTTTGTTCATGTATACTTATTCAACCAACTTTTCTAGCTAGAGTCATTGTTAAGACTTCCTAGATAAGATATGAAGTGACAAAATCTATTCCCCCTTCACGCCTTAACTAGACAACCCTTAACTACTCTAGGTAAGTACATAATTACTTAACATGCTTTCTATCTTAACACATTATCTTCATGAGTTCACGTAAGAATTATTAAACATATAAGACATTCATGTTATGGTCTTAGGGAAGACCTAGGGACTCACACAGTAATATCTTCAAATCCTAATCGTGCAATGTCTTGATAGCGACCCATAGCACCACCTAAATTTCATAAAATTTCTCCAACACTAGTGGGTATCCCACATGATGAGAATAGGTAATAACCGACATATACCATGGTAGATAGGCATGTAATGTATAGTTATAACCTACACAAATGGAGGGTATTATACATGACAATGGTAGATTTTGGACATATCCCATGTAGGCATACAGTTCGAGAATATCAAGAGTTATTTTGTACTCTAGCTATATAATTATGTAGAACTACTGTACAACCATACTCACTTGGTTCTAGCCATTGTTCGCATAGAGTAATTGAATAAAAGAGTACATGAAGATGTTCCATATCAAGTTCACAACCCAATCAGAATAACCTATACAAAAGAGGTCCCCTAGGGTTCCTTACAATGGTTAAGAGTATGGTTCAATGATATTCCTAAGGATGATTTCATGTTGTTCCAGACAATATACCCTTAGTCTTGCATTCAGACAAGAAGGATACCATTACAACTTTCGACTTCAAGGATATCTTAATTTTATATCTAGGATGAAGGATCAACATTAAGGACATTCTTAGTAATACTCAAGGTCACATTTCAATCACAAAAACAAGACAAATCATTTTTATCATTCTATGTCAAGAATTCATAATAACATTATACATGTATCAGGTTAGGGACAAAAGTCTACCAAAACAACAAACATATACCACATATATAATATATAAGTCTAGAAGCACATATGAATATCCATGTTATCTAAAGGTTACCCTACTCAATACTATAATATCATAAATATAGCAATCATAAGACTCACATAACCATGAAGACAAAGCATACATCAATCCTAAGACTACAAAGATAATGACATTATCATAGTCTTACATGATCACCTAATGTCAATAGATGAAAACATACTTTCACACTTCTCATACTTAGATAAATATGATCATAGTTAACATAAAACGACTACAAAACCCATCATAATACATAAAGTAATGCCGAAAAGTCCATGATCATCATAGTGCATAAGGTAACGCCGACGAGGCCACAAATTCACGAGTAAAACATATAGGACCGTAACCAAAAATGGACCTTAAAAATCAAAACCTAATTCAAGACATAAAAAACATAATATAAATATATTTATGTCAGACAAACACCAATCAATTCTCACAACCTCAATCCATAGCTAAATAATCAAATACAATACTCAAAGGCCTTTCTTTCTCATATCAAATTGGTTGTTACTTGGGGAGTTTTTCCAAGACGTTTCCACTGTAAAAATTCCTTTATACATATAAGGAACCTCTAACCTCAATTTTAACTTAAAAAATCACATAAAATTTGATGAAACACGTTAAGGTACAAAAGCACGTTTTGAGGCAAAACATTCAAACGTCTTGGACGTAATTGGATGTTTGACCACCAAACATATCCTTACTCTAGACACATACTATAAACATTATAATTATTCATTTTAGGACTTAATAAAATCATAAACAACATGTTTGTATCTATTTAACCTAGCTCATTTTGTGGGTCTAATAATACTCCCCGACTTGGAAACTTTCGTCGTCGAATGACACTTCCTACTCTTTAGGCACTATCAATTGGTACTAAACACAAGACTACCAGAACATAACAATACAGCAAGATACGCAATAATAAATTAGAATAAATACAAATTTCACATACCTAAGAGACTCAAAACACAAAAAGAAGTTAGTAACAAGTCTACAACTCATTATGCAACAAAAAATCACATTCTTAATTTCAAATAGAAAGAACTCTTTTTAAATTCATTATCATGATCATAAAAATAAATTATATATACACTATTACCATTTTCATTAGAAACACAATTTCGTAAAAATTTCAAAAATTCTTATAGTAAACTGTGAAACAACACTGTGAAACTCTTTAAGTCAATTTCAAAAATGATTTTCAACAGATTTTAAAAAGAGAAAAACTCCAATTTGCTACTCTAACTTGGGTTCTTACATAATGGGTTTCCAAACTTTATATATAATTAATTGATGTAATAATTTTATTTTTTTCCAAGAAATATCCTGAACCCTTGTCTTCTCAACTCTCCAATTTGGACTAAAATATGGGGACATTGATGTGCTTTATAATCATGAATTCATGTTTTATATTTTATTGGGATTGATTTTATTTAGATTATAGTGATTAATTATTTTATAGGATATTTCCATTTGATTAATTGAGTGATAGATACTCTTAGGTCTATTGCATGCTAAGCTTATTGAATTGATACTAACTTAATGGTTATAGATTCTAGTCTACATTTCTATGGGCTTTATTTGATGTAAGAATATAATTCATTTGATATCTAATTCGTTTTATGTTGATAAATAAATATTGAATTGACTTATATTTCATTGTATATTATAGTTTATTTGTTGAATTGATGTTCTTGGTCTTGGGTAAAAGCCTTATGGTATCGAATTGGATGATTTAGCTTTGAAATCAAAGTTATAAGATGGAGTGGGGATTTTCTCCCTAATTCCATTTAGTTGATGTTAATTAGACTTCAATTATTTTGTGATTTGTATGGTCCACTTATGGTGGCGGTTCTATGTGAAATTAATTTGACCTTTTCATCTTTACTTTCTGTAATATGATGATCATGACCCTGTTTGCACTATTTGAAATATTATAATTATTTGATTAGTTTATTATGTGAAGTATGAGTATATTTATCTATTTTTGAAGTAATATGAAAGTATGTTTTCTTTTGTATGTATATGAGGAAATCATGTAGACTATGACTATGTGCTTCTATGTGTAGTCTTAGGGTTAATACCTGGTTTTTCCTACTTGACTATTTGAGTCTATAATAGTTATATTTAAGATTATATGGTAGTGTATACAATGACTTAAAGAATCTAATGGTTATTCCTATGTGCTTATAGAATGACTAGTAATATGTGTTAAGGTGTAGTATGTAGTGTGCTGTCTGGATTGACTTGTGTCTGTTACTTGATGATTGTATGAATATGAATATTTGATGTCTTGAACTAAGATACTTAAGTGTGTAAGTATTGATTTTATGAGTGATATGTGACCTTGAATGATATTAATAGAGTATTTTATGTGAAACCTTTGTAATGACACAGATTCGTAAATTCGGACCGCCACTGGTGTCGTTGACCTCTCAATGATCTTAGAAAAGACTCTCATTTAATTCATCACATTATATGTTTAATTTTAGCGGAAAATGTTACACTTTTTAAATTAATGAAATGTAATTAGACTTCATAAACTTTTAACGTAGATAATCATATATCAATCGCAACATAAAGATCAATTATCTATCATTACATAATAAATTAAAAATAAAAGATTAGTATAATATAATAAGTTTACAAATCGGACTTAAATTCAAAAGGTTCAAAAATAAAGTATGAAAGAAATCCTAGGGACAACATCCACTAGCTATTTCTAAAACAAAGGCTATAAGTAAAGTTATGATGGAGTTAAGGTTTATTGGCTGGAACGACATCAAATCAAACCTTAGGAAAGTCACCATGAGTTTCGTGTCGCCATTTTAAGGTATCCCTAAGAGGTGTTCTTTAGTATAAAAAAAGTGATTGGTTATGAACTTTTTATGGAACCCTATTATGTGAACCTTAAATATGAATTAATCTATGAGAATGAAGGCTAGGGATGAGTGAGTATGGCAATGGGAATTAGTTCTAGATAAGTACGAGACTAGATTACTAAGATACCCTTCATATTCCCTAACCATGTGCACTACATTGGATGTGTCCTAAATCTACCCCTGGCAAGTAGAATACCCACATCGAGGTTAGCTATAACCCAGGATTCCATGAGTTGCTACCATGGTCTATGTCGGTTATTGACTATTCTCATCATATTGGATACTTACTACCATTATAGAAGTTCTACGAAGCGTAGATGATGGAAATGGACTCTATCTAGACATTGCACAATAGGCTTTAAAGGTGTTAGTGAGAGTCCCTAGATCTTGTTCAAGACCATTACTTGAATGTCCTTTATGTTTTTAAATACTCTTAATGAAATAGTGAATGTAACGGCTTAAGTTTAGGAAGTATGTTAAAATGAAGTAGTACTTATCTAGAGTAATTAAGGGTTGTTTATTTAAGGTTTGAAAAGGGCATAGGAATTCTCACTTCTTAGCTTACCTAGTGTCACGACCCAAATCGGATCGCGACTGGCACCCACACTTATCCTCCTATGTGAGCGAACCAACCAATCTAAGCCTTAACATTTCAATGTAATATCAACAGAATTAATGCGGAAGACCGTAATCTATTAATAAACCGATTCAATAACTTCTAAAATTCAACATTTATTCTTATCCCCAAAATCTGAAGTCATCACACAAGAAATCTTGATCAAATTACAAACTAAGAGTATTCTAATAAACTACATAAAACAAACCTAGTCATGCAGATTCAAGGCAATCAAACCTGAGGCCGAAGATCCAGTCCAGCTAGAATCGTTAGCCTCACCCTAAAATCGTGTAATGAAGCCTGGCTAGAGTCCGCGTTTGAGTTGAAGACTCGTGCGTTTGCTGCACTCCACAATAACCAGAGAAAACATAAGTAGGGGTCGTACAAATACCAAGTACTGATTATGTATCATCGGTCCACCTCAAAATAGAAAACATATATTCAAGTAAACATAGTCCAATCACTAATATCCTTAGTCATCAGTAATTTACAATTACCATAACCTTGGGTTCCAACACCAGCACACAATGAGGTACTCACTACTCTCACCATACTCATTTGGAATTAGGTGTCATTAGATTGAGTATATAACATCTTTCAAGATTCACCATATTATTTACTCTCGTGTCGGTACGTGACACTCCGCTCTCATATTCTTCCTGTACCGGAACGTGACAGACCCCCATCCTATACTATCCTGGTTTCGGAACGTGACACTCCGATCCTCATATTCTATCCTGGTAACCGAACGTGGCACCCGAATCCATATACTACCTGTTGTCGAACGTGACACTCCGATCCGTCATATTCTACCTGGTACCTGCACTTGGCACCCGATCCATATACTATCCTTGTGTCGGAACGTGACACTCCGATCCTTCCTCATATTCTAAATCCTGGTACCGGAACGGGGGGCACCCGATCGATATACTAATCCTGGTGTTGGGAACGTGACACTCTCTCCATCCTCATATTCTAGTCCTGGTAACCGGGACGTGGCACTGCACCATCCCCTAATCTACCTACAAACTACTTTCGTTCATTAAGCCTTCTTTTTATACCAAGGCTTTATCATTAACTTAGTACGATTAGGGTTTCCTAAAGATTTAACATTCAATAGCTTCATCATGTCTTATTTCATCACAATCATATATATATAATATATATAAAATCAATCAGGCATACAAACACATTTAAGCATATAGAGCCCTTTAATAAACTACCAACACATATCATTCGCTATTAAGAGTTTTACGTAGATAGTGTGAAAACCATAACCTACCCTACCTCCACCGAAGACTAGTGATCAGCAAGAAGTTCCCAAAGCCTTGTTGTTTTCCTTCTTCGCGTTCGATTCTCCCTCTTTCTCTCGTTCGAGCTCTCTCTCTCTGTTGCTTGTTTCTTTTTCTTTTTCTTACTCACACCCCTCTTTCTTTTAACCCTAATTAGCATATAATTAAGTTTTAAAAGATGGCACTAATAACTAACTAAGCATTTAAGGTTAAACCCTCTTTTTTTTTTTTTTTTAACCTTAAAGTATTTAGACTTATTTAAACATTAACCCATTACTTTAATAATTAAAGCAATGAAATAGTCCAACGCCCCTTACATATTTAATCAGAATCCTGACCCCGCCTGGGATTACGCAGCCCTGTGACTGGGCCGTCGTTGCTGTGACTGTCCGTCCTTGCTGTCCGTCCGTAAGGGTCCATACACCTTAATTTTTTGTAAAAATCTTTTTTTGGGGGGGGTGGGGGGAACGGGCCGTCGTGCTTAGATGTGTCCGTCATGCCATTTCGTCGTGGCGTTCAGAGAGTTCGATTTCATACCCAATTTCAGAATTCCTTTTCTAATGTGTCATGGGATGAGACCTCCACGACGGGCCGTCTTGACGTACGGTCCGTCGTGGCATCCGTTTCCTCTGCCAGTTTCCAGAAATAAAGTCTGCTTCTCAAAAACGCTAACAGGTCGTTACAATAGATACCATGTAACCCATCGTTCGTCCTCGAACGCTCACGGATAAAAACAGGAGTGAAAGGAATACCTGAGTCTTGTCAACAGATGTGGGTATCTTTCTTGCATATCTGCCTCCTTCTCCCAAGTAGCTTCTTCACCACAGTCGATCTCCATTGCACCTTGATGGAGTGCAATCCCCATTGACCCTCAAACTTGCGAACTTCTTCTATCTAAAATAGCAACAACAAGGCTCTTCCTCATAGACCTATTCTCATCAAGCAAAACTGAATCCAACGGAGCATTTTTTTACATCCATCCCCATGGTATCTTTTCAACATCACCCATGGAATCCGGATTGTACTCCGGAGAGTGCTGGAGGCAAAGCTATCCAATAAGCCACCTCCCCTCACTCGCTTAAACTCACAATGTCGCGCTGCATTCTACTTCCTCCACCAAAGTGTTGCCTTAGGTCACAGTACATCTTGTTGCACCCGATGTATCGATACGTACTATTAGCCTCTGTAATAATAGTGTGGTCAATCATCACCACGGGTACACATACCCTTTCCCTTAATCATCAAAACACTTTCCCTCATCGTTTTCGCTTCTTTTAGCCTCTCCTTGGGCAACACTTTAATCTCGGATCCGCATCATTTTTCATCATTAAACTGCTTCCTTAAATCTTTCAAGGAAGGAAGATCTTTTTGCCTCCACAACAAGCTAAATCCTCCTTCTCATTTACTTCTAATCTCATAGGGGTCGTTAAGCCAGAATCTGAATTTTCTAGCCAATGGGCGTCCTAGAAGCTTTGCAATTGAGCTAGACTTCCCATTCCTTCCCGCCTTTCTACTTAAAGCATCCGCTACAACATTGCCTACCCTACCCGGATGATACAAAATATGATGTTCGTAATCCTTCAGTAGTTCCATCCATCTCCCTCTGTCTCAGTTCAAATCTTTCTGAGTAACGATATACTGTAGGCTACGATGATCCCGTATAGACCCACACTTACTCCATATAAATAAGGTCTCCATTGCTTTAATGCAAACACCAACTGCAATGTGCCAACCTAAATCATGGGTCGGATAATTCCTTCATGCACCTTTAATTGCTCGAGCATAATAAATCACATGTTTCTCATTGCATTAGTACTCTCACCACACAAGAATAGGAGGCACACAATACACAATGAAGTTCTTACCCTCCCTGGGCAGGTAAGGATAAGGGGCGGTAGTCAACAGAGTCTTGAGCTTCTGAAAGCTTTCCTCACACTCATCCGACCATACAATGGAACATTTTGCTTAGTCAAGTTCGTCAAAGTTGGTAAGCAATAGAAGAGCATCCTTGACAAATCGCGGCGGTAGTAGCTAGCTAACGCCAACAAAGCTCCTTATTTCTGACACATTAGTAGGGCTTACCCATCCATCTCCTCACTTCTTCAATATTAGAAGGATCCACCATCACCCCATCTTAGAAAACCAACGGCCCCAAGAAGGACATGCATCTAGCCAAAACGCACACTTAGAGAACTTGCATAAAGCTTTTTCTCCCTCAACATTCCCAATACCATTCTCAATGCTCCTCATGTTCCTCCTTACTTTAGAGTATATCAGTATATCATTCAATAACTACGATCACAAAGAATCCAATATGTCTTAAAAATCCCGTTCATCAAACTCAAACTCTGAACGCACATGGGCATTTCGTACGACCAAAAGACATCACTACAAATTAGTAATGCCCTACTGGTTCTAAAAGTCAGCTTTGGCACATCCGTGCCCGTATTTCAATTGATGATAACCGTTCAATCTCAGTCAATCTTAGAGAGACACAAGCACCTTGTAACGATCGAACAAGTCCTTCATGCGAGGACGAGGATACGTGTTCTTTATGTTACCTGTTCACTGCCGTTAGTCTATAGCACATCCGAAAACTCCCATCCTTCTTCTTCACAAACAAAACCGGAGCACCCCAAGAGAATGCACTTGGTCTAATGAAGCCTTTGCTCCACAACCTCTTGAAGTTGGGCTTTACTCTCTTAACCCGTGGGAGCCTTCTATAAAGGGGTATTACAAATGGGGCGAGACAAGAGTTCAAGATCAATACATAAGTCAATTCCCTATCTGGTGGCATACAGAAGATCTCATGTACACATCAAGAACTCACAGACCACCGAAACCGACTCAATCGAGGACTTGTGTAGCGTCATCCTTGAGATGTGCCAGAAAGCTAAACACCCGTTAACTAACCATTTTCTTAGCACGAAGAAGGAGATGATACGCACCGTGATTGGAAGTGTAGTAACCCTCCCACACTCACGGATCTGTCCCAGGCTTGGCTAACGTCACGTTTAGCATTACAATCAAAGATCGCAAATTGCGGAGAAAGCCAAGTCATACCCGAATTACAATCAGAATCAACCATTTCTAAGATAACCAAATCTACATAATTGTTGCTCCCCACAAAGTTCACCAAACAAGACCTATATACCTTTTCAACTACCACCACGACTCACCCACTGGAGTAGCAACAAACACGAATAGGCCGTACAGTAATTCACATGTAATTTAGACCATTAGCAAATTAGGAAGTACATAAATGTGGAATCCAGGATCAAACATACAGAACCATGCAATCACAAACCACAAGATTTACCTATTATGACACATCAATAGCTCCGCCTCCGATCTCCAGGGCAAAGCCTAACAATGGGCCCCATTACTTGTCTGTCCGTTTCCCCTACCATGTTTGTTTAGTGGGCTGCCGTTTGCCCATCACCCCCGGCCCGTTTTGGTGACCACCATTACCTACCTTCGGCCACCACGCCCTAAGAATAACGGCCTCTACTCATGACCAGCTCTGCCTCTAGCTATTGGTGGTTTCTATAGACTCTGTTTTTGGACACACCTCTCGATATGCCCAATCTCTCCACACCCATACACTCTCTTGATTCAGCATAGGTCTCTCCGAAATGTTGGAGGTCAGGTGGACCTCCAACTATAGTCTGTAGTGAAGACTGAATGGGTCGAACTGAGTAACCTTAACCTTCGAAACCCTTCCCTAGATAAGAACCATTAATCACCTCCCTTTCGAAACCTCTTGATGTCGATTCCATTTTGAATTCATCGAGCTTCACTCCTTTCACCTCTACCACGAAGTCTACCACTTCTTGAAACGATTTCGCTGTGGTGCTACTTGTTAAGCTGAAAATGCAGAACTCTTATCTCAACCCCTTCACAAAACGACGATCCCTCTGTGGACTGAAACAAATTTGGGTGGCATATCTGGATAGTTCACGAAACTTAGCCTCATATGCAGTGACCGACAATCCCTACTTGCTCTAGTCAAGAACCATCCCTTTTCCTATCCCTCAAGGTCCGGGGGATATACTTCGCATACACAAGCTAATAGAATGAGGCCCAAGGGTCATAGGTGTTGCCTCTGTTGGTGACCTCAACTTGTGACCGCCACCACATTTTGGCGTTCCCTTGAAATTGACACGCACGAACTCAACACCAAGCCCGTTCCTAACTATCCCATCTTGTGTGTAGCTTCATGACATTCAACCAGGAAATCGTAGGATCCTCAGATTTTGCAACCCTGAAGACTAGAGGTTTCAATTTCAAGAACTTACTGAACTTTCATTCTGATCAGGTGTCATTATAGGCCCCCGCCCTAGTCCGGCGTGGAAACGTGCCATGTCCAATGAGACATCTATACGAGGGCCATAGTGGCTGCATGTTGTACCTCTTGACACCGAGGTGTTGGTGCAGAAACACTTGTGGTCCTGACCCTAGATCAGACAACCCCCTAAGATAAGCGAGGAACCTATTGATCATCTCTAGTGTAGGTTGGGGTGGCATTTCTCATTTTGTACTTGTGCATTCTCCCCATCCTCCCCTGTCTCTTATTACGTCTCAGTCGGTGGAGGAGTCCACCGCACCTAGTACTAGATGGGATAGGTCTAGTCCCGCTCTTCCCCTAGAGGACGTCCTCGCACGACCTCTACCACGGCCCTTGGGCCGTTGTTCTTCCTCGAGCTACAGCCCCGCGCCTGGCTCAGACTCACCCTGTTCCCCCGTGCTGGCTTTGGTGTAGTTGTTGCTCTGAGGGTTTCTAACCATCGGCGAATAGAGTGAGTTGGTCAGATACAAAATTTTGTATCACTAGATACCATTGGAATTCCAGAATAGCCGAAAGAAAGAAATAAAGAATGGAATTTTCCTAAAGTCTTAGTAGCCTCGCAAGGAATATTAAAAGTCGTCCCCCTAGAACCGTTCCTTAAGACATCTACTAAACCTGTTCTTGTGTGATGAACCAACGAACCTAATGCTCTGATACCAAGTTTGTCCCTACCCAAATTAGATCGCGACTGGCACCCACACTTTCCTCCTATTTGAGCGAACCAACCATCTAAACCTTAACATTTAAATGTAATATCAACATCACAGAAATAATTGCGGAAGACTTAATCTCATTATAAAACTGATTCAATAACTTTCTAAAATTCAAACCTCTATTCTTATCCCCAAAATCGGAAGTCATCACCACAAGATATCTAATGATAAAATTACTAAACTAAGAGTTTCTAAGAACTAAAATAAAACAAAAGCTAGTCCGCCGGAACTTCAAGGCATCAAGACTGAGGAGAAGATCCAGTCCAAGCTAGAAGCGTTAGCTCATCCCTAAATCGGTGTAAATGAAGACTGCTAGAGTCGGGGTTGAGTTGAAGACGACTGTGCGTTTGCTGCACTCACAATAACAAAGAAGAAAACAATAAAAGCTGGGGGTCGTACAAACACAGTCTGAGTAGGTTCATCGGCCCACTCAAAATAAGAAAACAGATAGATCAGTAACCATCATAAATCAATATATCCTTAGCATGCAGCATTTACAATTAAATAACCATAATCTTGTTACAACACCAAGCACATCAAGAGGACTCACGCCTCCTCATCAACTCATTTGGAATTAGGTTCTAGATTGATATATTAACATCTTTCAGATCATTCTATTTATTTACTCTCTGTCGGTACGTGACACTCCGCTCTTCATATTCTAATCCTGTTACCGGAACGTGGAACCCGATCCCATATCTATCCTTGTGTCGGAACGTGACACTCCGATCCTCATATTCTATCATGGTACCGGGGAAAAACTTTCACCCGTCCATATACTATCCTTGTGGCGGAACTGAGACTCCTCTCCTCATATTCTATCCTGGTACGCGGAACGTTGCACCCTATCCATATACTATCCTTGTGTCGGATAGTGACACTCCGATCCTCATATTGCCATCCTGGTACCGAACGTGGCACCCGATCCTAACTTCCGGTGTCGGAACGTTACACTCCTAATCCGATCCTCATATTCCTTCCTGGAACCGGAACGTGGCAACCTGATCCCCATAATCTCACTACTTTCGTTCTTTAACCTTCTTTTATACCAAGGCATTATTATTAACAAAGTAGATTAGGGGTTTTCTTCAAGATTTAAGTCACTAGCTTCATCTGCTTATTTCCATCACAATCATATATATATATATATATATAATATATAAAATCAATCATGCCATACACACATTTAAGCATATGAAGACTTAATAATACTACCCAACCATATCATTTGGCTATTAAGATTTTACTACGAATAGTGTGAAACCAGAACTCCTCCACCGAGACTAGTGAACAAGCAAGAATTTTCCCCCAGCCTTGGGTTTTCCTCTTCCTCGTTGCGATTCGCCTCTTTCTCTCGGTCGAGCCTCAAATCCTCTCTTGCTGTTCTTTTTCTTTTTCTTATTCAAACCCTCTTTCTTTTACCCCGAATTATCATATAATTAAGTTTAAAACAGGCACTAATAATCTCCCTAATTAACTTACGTTCCCTCTTTTAACCTTCAGTATTTAGACTTAATTAACATTAACCCATTAACTTTATAATTAAGCAGGAAAAGTCCAAAACGCCCTTAACTTATTTAACAGAAATCCGACTCCTCCTGGGATTACGCATCCCGTGACGGGCCGTCGTGGCTGTGCGACGGTCCGTCCTGCTTTCCGTCGCAGGTCAGACACCTGATTTGTTACAAAGTCTTGTACGGGCCGTCGGTTCCTGAGACGGTAGCCCGTCCTGCCATGTTCGTCCGTGGCGTTCAGAGAGTCGATTTTCAGTACCTAATTTCAGAATTTCTAATTGTCATGGGACGAGACCTCCACGACGGTCCGTCGTGACCGTGACAGTCCGTCGTGGCATCCGATGCCTCTGCCAGTTTTCCAGAAATAAAATCTGCTGCTCAAAACGACTAAACAGGTCGTTACACCTAGATAAGTCATGAGAAAAAACTCTAGTTAGGGAATTTAGTTGATTATGTGGACATGATCTAAGCCTTAGGTAATCTTAAGGATTATTTAGGTAATCTTAAAGAGGTCACTATGGACTTTATCTTCTTGATTTACTTGAGTAAGTATTTTGATAGCCTTCGGAAGGAGAATGTCATATCACCTATATGTTAATGGGTTAAATAAGAATGATTCTATCTTAGGGAGTCCATAGGATCTCTTAATTGTTTGTGTGTAAGGTATTGCATGGACGGTTGCTTCCCAACTCACTAAAGCATGGTAGGAAAATCTCATGTTCCTATGTTGATATCTCTCAAGTGTGTATATGACTCATTATGAGTAAACATGAGGGTTGTATAGGCACATCTAGTTAGGTTGTAGGGTGGTCTCTCTTTGTGTGACTTAAGTGAATCTTAGGATAGCTTTGACTGATAAAATTACATTCTAATGGGTGTCTAATGTTAAGTGAAGGAACTTCACTGTTATAGTGAATTGAGTTCACTCTACAGGTGGGTGACTTTACTGTAATGTTTGTTAAAAATGTGACTTTTTGTTAAATGATTTCTTATGTGTTTCTACGTTTCAAATGTTTGTTTCTTATGCTTATATTGTTGATTTAATCCTAATTATTCATGCAAATCATTTATTTACTACTATCCTTTGTTTATGGTTTTTGCATGCTTCCATCTTGACGTCTAAGTGCTAATCCCTTCCTTTTTCTCTTTTTGACTATGTTTTATGGAATTTGATGTCTTTATAGACATGGAGGCTGGATAGGTTTCTAAGTCTTGAATGAAATTTAATTGGTGAGTCCTTATTGAGTTGTAGGACAATATCCCAAGTTCTTATGTCATATCCTTTATTTTTTGTCTTTGAGGTATTAGTTCCGAAGCGTTGTGTACTCTATAGTTTAGGTGGTTCAAGTAGATGTTGTAAAGATTTAACGTTTTAAATGAAGTTCTACCACTTTTGTAATGTTTATGAAAGAGTTATTTGTGTGTGATGAATGGTTTAAATTCTTATCTATCTTAGAATATTTATTATGCAATGAATTATACGAGAGGCTTGGATGGTACTTCCTGAAGTCTAATTTTCTGTGTGACGACACAATGATGCCCTAACTTCTAGAGTGTACTTGAGGGTCGTGCCAAAGGCCATGATCATCATAGTTCATAAATTAACGCCGACGAGGCTACATAATTAAGAAACAATGCACATAGAACCACCACCATAAGTGGACTATACCGATCACTACATAATTCATGATTTAAAATACATGATATAAAATGAATTAGGGCAGAGTACCATCAATCCATTCTCCCCACTTCAGTACATAGGTAAATAATCCAATACAATACTCAAAGGCCCTAACCCATGGCCATGATTAACAATTTAATCCAATAATTACAATAGACAATGAATCAAAGGTAAATGCGTATAGTTTTATTAATTTAGGGAAGCATACTGACAATTCTAACATCATTTGATTATAATTCAATAGCTCTAATCAAACTAAATAAGAATTCAATAGCACTAAGACATAATCAAGTCATACACAAAATAGTAAAAAATTATGATTCATGCATTACATGGGTCCATAGCATTTTTGATGTAAAATCATTCAATTAACACTTATTCCATCATAAATCATTTATCATAAACGTTTTATGCAAGAACTCATGGCTAGAATTCAATTAAAAATATTTCATAATTTAGATAATATTTGAAATTCAACGTAATTGACTAGTTGAAAAATATATTTAAAGGATGAAGAACCATACCTTAATTGTGAAGAAAATCCCACTATATTGATGGAGAAAATCTTGGAAAATCTATGTTTTTCCATGAAGCATCAAAGTTTCATTAGTGGAGGTTTTTGGAGAGAAACAATGGAGAGGTTTTCATTTGGACTTGAATGTTTTTATTTGACGGGTGAATTGGGGTTTAAATAGGTCTAATAACCGCCAATAACGAACCCCTAAAATACCCAAAAAGACCCTTAACTTATAGGACCCTTTAGCCATGTAAAACTCAACTTAAATATCTGGAATTATCGTCGAGAAACATGTTTTATGACGCGGATATTCTCCCACATGATTTTTGAAGATAAAATTCCAAAAAATATGATTTCACCTTGTCTCCACGACGAAGAGGAACTTTTGGCTCTTGGTGAACCATGTCCGCAACGCAGACTGGCTCCCTCCATGCCTGAGTTGCTTGTTCCTTTGGCATGTTGCTCACTCAAGCCTTGGAGGACCTCTTCGTTAGTCCTTGGGGATTTTTCCTGGAAGTTCCCACCTAAAATTCTCCCGTATACATGTAAGGAACCACTCATGTAAATTTGAACTTGAAACAACAATTAGAACTTGACAAAAAACTTATAGATTTACAAGCACGTTTTGAGGCAAAACTTTTAAACATCTTAGACTTTTGTTCTCCACACTTCTTCAAAATTAGAAACTTCCTATAAACATTATATCTAGTAATTTTTTGCCTTAATAAATTTAAAATGAATGTGTTAGGCTGTAATTCAACCTAGCTTTATTTTGAGGTTGTAACACTTACGTAGTCCTAGTTAGTGTTCAACTTCTTACATCCTTTCTTCATTTTACATTCTGGAATCATTGCCTTAGCCGACCTTAGACCATGTGAGCTAAAAATGGCATTCGGTGTCATAGAACCCACACCATTAGAAAGTGCTCTACTTTCCAAGGTAGAACCATACATGAGAATTTTTTAGGTGGATCCACTAGATAGAACCTAGAGGGGCAAGTTGTTAAAGAAAGTACGAGGCTTTTACTAAAAATCCTCTTTATGCTAATTCGCATTGTAATTTTAACCTTATATGGTTATTGGGTTAACCTACCTTCCTTTTGGGAAGTGACACCTCTCATTGTAAAGTTCACTCAGTGCGAAGGTAATATTCCATTTTTTTGAAAAGCCTTTAAGTCCTTCATAAACATTTCTTCATAAGATAGGCTCTAAGAGATTAACTCCTTCTATAACATGTACATAGCTCATAGGTTATATGATGAGAATGTGCTTTTATTAAAATCAACATCATGCGAGAATTTGCGTTCACATAATAATACCATATTCTTTCTTGGAGTGAAATTGAATAAATCATCCAAGAGATTCTTATTTACTTAGATCATCATTAAGATGCTTCACTCATACATTCATGTGTGTATATGTGTACATTTATGAGAAAAAAATTCACGTAAATACATTTACAAGACACATGTTCATACTTTATTAATGATTTACATTACATGCATAATAAGACATAAAGGTGCATATTAGAATTAATATTTGAAATTGCACTATGAACATAACACACTCCTAGTTAGTAATAAGGTGTGTGTGTACATATTGGTCATCATAATCACCTAAGAGCAACAACTAAGTAATTGAGGAAACCACCCTCCAAAAGATCACAACACATATACAATATCCCTCAAGTCATGAAAAACTACATTATAGACTATTAGTGACTATAGACAACAGGCCCACATCACATTATACGGGACTATATCACATATAACATTCAATAAACAACTCCTAACATGCAAAGGACAACACATGTACACCATACCTTATCCTAACATAATCATTCACATTAAACTTCACATAATCAATACTGCTAAATTATGATACTAGAATTTAGAAATGCACACATAACTTTCATATTCATGATCTTCATAATATCAATCAACTTTATAAATATTAACCTCAAGACCATAATCATAACATCCATAGATAGACAAGAAGTGAACACTGCCACAATACGGGGAGCCCAAACCATAAATCATTCCAACACAGAACAAACCAAACAGAAGATATACAACTTACCAATCTCAATCATGAGCATCACAGATCATCCTCATAATTCATAGTTATAGATTATAGTATATTATATCAATACAAATACGCAATACTCACAATCTATCATAGTTCTAATTAACCATCTCATTAAAGATCACCGATACCACATTCTAGGCTAAATTGAGAGATTGAGGAGATCATGTGTACTATAAGGAATTACATTTTAAATTTTATTAGAACCATTTATTAAACATCCATTCATCATTAAAATATCTTTGAAAATCATTTGACAAGGAACCCACGATTAGATTTAAAATTGGGAATTTTGATCATAGAATTGCATTGGAAAATCATTGATAGAAGTCCTTAGATGAGAGGTTATCAAAGGATCAAGGGTTAGAATAAATTATTAGAATAAAATCTCATGAAATGTGGAGAATATAGCACTTGAAAATTGACCTTTTAGGTTGAGCTAGAGTTTTGCCTTCAATAGATGTTTGAGAAAATTTTGGAACAGAAAAGAGAATTTTATTTTTGACTTCTTATCGGGTATTTTGGTTTTGAATTTGGAATTTGGAAAAATATTTCTGAAAAAATATTTATAACTTACTCCCAAAACACCCCCCAAATTTATTAGAATTTTAAAACAAGTCTAAAGTTATATTAGAACAACATGACAAAATCTGATACATGGCTGCAAGTCATGCAGGTAGTTCCCTATTTTTCTTCACGAATTATTTTTGAGTAAGTGAGCCTCGTGACAGTTGAGTCAACAGGAGGAAAGTTGAGTGTAACACCACTAAAATAAATTAGGTTAAGCTAGAACCTAACACGTGTTTTATAATGTTTCAAGTACTAAATTTGTTTATAATATTGTTTTGAGTAAGTATCTAATATTTGGAAGTGTTTAGAGGTTAAATGTCCAAGAACGTCCATGACGTCCGATAACTAGTAGAAGTTAAAGTATTGTATCGTAGTGTGTTATAATGGAGATTTGGGGCATTGTTTGAGGGTGAAATTGAGAATCAATGGTTCTTAAGCGTAGACTAACATGTAAAGGGTCGAATGTTGTAAGAACAACGCCCCAAGGACCAACGAAAGAATGCTCGAGGAGGACCCAAACTTGGTCCAATGAAGTTATCCAAGACTGCAGAATTTGTACATGAAAAATAGATATCCGCGTCGCAGACTTGTTCCTCCAAATCAAAAATTCTACCTCTACATCATGTACACAAGGTGTACTGTACTATTTCATAATTTATTTTAAAAAATCATGTGGGAGAATCTTCGCATCGCAGACTTGTTTTCCGATGAAAGTTAAAAAAAATTTAAGCACAACTTGACTTGGTTACAACATCCTATAAGAACAGGGGTCTTTTGGACATTTTGGGTATGAATTCTAGGGTGTTATTTAACCTTTTTACCCCCCTATTCACTAATTAAATCAAAAGTCTAAAATAAAAAAAAAACCTCCATGTCTTCTGTCCAAAAACCTCCATTGTCGGCTTGTAACTGACTCTTATACTTGTCATATGAAGTTTTACTCAAAAAGAGCATGTTTTATATAAATTTCCTTTTATCATGATTTTTATTTTATGTTACCATATGTTTTATCTTATCTCTAACGGTGTAAGTGGCATTACAGAGGAGTCATTTGAAGTCGAAGCTTGGATTAGTATTCAATCAAGCAAGTTTTGATATGTCCTCAATAGATTGGAGGACATCAGTATGTTTTTTTTTCTTTGTTAAAGACATTGTAATAGACTGAGATATTTCTATATGTTGATGTATGGGTCGTGTCCCATGATATTCGTGTGGCTAAGAAGGAGACATTGAGACTTAGCTTTTCCTTATGATTTTCTATAAATGAGCTATTTTGAAGTATTATTACTGTATGTGAAAAGTTTAATTATGCACTACTTTTCGTACATGTAATCAATTAATAATATCAATGGGCTCGTACAAGACCTCCGATAGGTCAAATAAATTGGACCACATTTTGAGGGAATTCCATTTCTGCTAAGGTGTGCTCTCGTGTCACGACAAAGCTTGGTATCATACCATAGGTTATGAAGCAGTATTTAGGAATCCAAAATATCATTAAAGTCACGTATAGTAGAGTATTTTTCATCAGTGTGATTCACGACCCATCTATGAGCGAGGGTCTATAGGGCGATAGAGTTTAACTTTCTTCAGGACTCTTGTGTCGTGCCAATAGACTTGAGGTTATAATTGTCTATTCCTAATATTTTCTCCTGTGTTTCTAGTATATGACAACTAGAAGAATTGTCGAAATAAGGTTTGAAGAGGAAGGAGTGCAAGATGGAATTCCCCAAGGTGGAGTGGATCCACATGGATTTCAAGATCTCCAAGGAGTCCAAGTTCCTCCCCATGGTCATCAAGTCCCTATTAGAGGTGATGTTAATGAGGTTCTGATGGTTCCCCTGGAGATGACTAATGGGGAAATTCGAGAGGCTTTACTTGCTTTAGCCTGAGTCATGACAACTCGTGTGAATAGGGGGGTTGAGCCTAGAGTGAAAGCTATATAGAATACATGAATTCAAGGTTGAGAGATTTTGTGAGAATGAATTCTCTTTTTTTTTTGCTCTAAGGTAGGAGAGGATCCCCAAGAGTTTCTAGATGTTGTGCATAAGGTGTTGAGTTCTATGGGTGTGACTTCTAAAGTCAAGGCGGAGTTGGCTTCCTACTAATTGAGGTAATTTCCTCAAGTATGGTACATTCTATAAAAAGATAATAGGCAAGTTGAGTTTGTTTCTATAGAGTTGGAGGATTTAAGGAGTCCTTTCTTGTAACGTACTTTTTTTTTTTGTTTTTTTTGTTTTTTTTTGTGTTTTTTTTTTTTTTTTTTTTTTTTTTTTTGTGAGAGGACAGAGGTGAAGGTTGATGAGTTCATTAACCTTAGTAAAGGGAATATGAGTGTTGAAGAGTATTCTTTGAAGTTCACCTTGTTGTCTTGGTATGCTCCATCCGTTGTGTCTAACCCTAGGGATGGGATGAGTAGGTTTATGACAAGTGTTGGCGAACTTGCGAAAGAAGAGTATTGTACAACCATGATCCACAATGGCATGAAATTTCTAAAGTTATGGTGTATGAAAAATCCATTAAAGATTCCAAACATAGTATAATCTCTATAAATTTGAAGAGGGTTAGAGTGGATGAGCAAAACCAAGCTAGATTCACGTAGAGGTCTCCAACACAAGATTGACATAGTGATCCTAAGGATAATCTTGAGAAAGGTGATTGTTCTAAAAGTGTTAAGCCTACTTGTGCTTCTTGTGGGAAGAAACGCATCGGGAAATGTCTAGGCGGTACCTGTGGTTGCTTTGGTTGCGGTAAGAATTTTCATAGGGTGAGGTATTATCCTACTATTGAGTCAAGGTAAGAGAGACCAGGAAAGTTCCTCCAAGTGTTCCGGATGATGGTGATCCATAAAGGAATCACTTTTATGTTCTTCAAGCTAAGGTAGGAAATTCTGGTGATGATGCCGGTAATATATATTTTTTTATCTTGTGTGGTTGTGAGTTCCTTGTAATTGGGGGAGTATGGTTACAATTGTTGTGGTTTCGTATTGGGGGGTTGTTGCGGGGGGGGGGTGCTTCCTTCGGTATTCAATTAGTCAAAACGTGGGGAGTTAGAGCACTTCTAGTACATGTTGCCATGTTACTGGGTGGTTTAGGACTCAATTGAAACTGTATTTCAGGTTTTGTCTCCTTGGCATTGTGGCATTGTATAAGTAATGGGGTGTTAATGTTGTAGAAATTATTTTGGAAATATGGTTTTGGTCTTACATGGAGGTGTCATACTACATATAACTTGCTTAAAAGATGGATTATGGAAGATTTGAGCATGTTTCACTATAAGGTTATGGTGTTCACTGTAAAGAATTTGAAATTTAACTAAATTGTCTTTTCATGAAAAATGGTAATAATGTTTATACAATTGATCTATATGAGCATGACAAATTTCCTCCTATTTGAAATGAAGAATGTGAGTCTTATTGCATGATGAGTTGTAGATTACTTTCTATATTCTTGTTGTGTTTTGAGTCTCTCGTTTATGTAAAAATTGTATTCCTCATAATTGTGTATTTTGGTGTATGGTAATGTGTTTCTATCATTTAGTTTCTTATCTCTTAAGTGTTTCAGAAATGAATAAAGTCTCATTCAAGGACGAATGTTGTCTATGTAGGGGCGAATGTAACACCTCTAATGTATGGAAGTGTTTTGAGATCAAATGTCCATGAAAATCCTAGATGTCCTAAAATTAGTTGAAGTTGAACAAGTGTATCGTAGTGTTTTGTAGTGGAGTTTTGGGGTATTAATTTAGGGTGAAATTTATTATTGATTATTCCTACACATTGCATGACATATAAAGGGTTGAAACATCCGAGAACAATGCCCCAAGGACCAGTTGAAGGGTCCTGGATAAGGACCAAAACTTTGACCTATGAAGATGCCCAAGGCAACATAATTTGTATTTGAAGGTAACATGTCCGCGTCGTGGACTTGTTCCTCCCAAGGACAAATTAAACAGAAGCTTTGAGGATATAAGGAGGACTCTACTATTTTAGAAATTATTTTTAAATATCATGAGGGAGAAGTTCCGCGTCGCGGAATTGTTTCCCGACAAAATTTTTAAAAATTATGTTGAGTTTGACTTTATTAAATGGTCCTATAAGTGCAGGGGTTATTTAGGTATTTTCGGTTTAATTATTTGTGGTTACTTAACCTTTTAAACCCCAATTAATCATTCATATCAAAAATCTCAGGGCTAAACCAAAACCTCTCCATCTCATCTCTGCAAAAACCTATATTGATGAATCTTTTAATCATGAAGGAAGAAAATTGATCTTCCAGGTTTCTCTTTATCAATTTTTTTGGCTATTCATCGAAACAAAGGCATGTTGTTTCATACTTGGATTCTCTTCCACTCGAGGAGTCAATTTCAATGAATTTAAAAATTTACCAAAGTTGAATTCTTTTATTTTCAATTCCAGCCTTTGGTTCTTGCATAATAATATTTAAGTGATATATGATTAAATTGTTGTTAATTTGTTTATTTAAGACAAAAAACTTCCTGAACCCATGAAAATAATGATTTTCTCATTTTGATGATATTATGTGTGATTTGATCGTGTGTCAATTTTATTTATTTTTAATGTAGATTGTATCGGGCTATTGATATATGTATGAATTTTATTAGGATTGTATATAGGTTGTCTTAATTTGATGATTTTCACATTGGGTCTTGTTGGATCATTGTATATTGTGATTATTGGGTTAAATTTGTGATCATGGATATAGGTAAGAGCCTTTGTAAAATGAATAAGTTCAATTAGATAAGGATTGGAGGTGTTAATGATGGAATGATGGTAATATTACCTAACCTTATCTATATTGTGTTGTATAGGTATTTCAATTTTATTTTTGGAATGGTTCACCTATAGTGGATGTGCATATGTGATATATTGGTGAATAATGTAGCCTCGTCGATATTAATTTAAAAATTATGATGGTATAATGTAATGACTTGTATATGTGATGATAATGAGGATCTATACGAATTATATATAGATGTGAATTCAAAGTATGTCTAATTCTAAGTTATTATATGTGATCATAATAGGCTATTCTGTTGCCATATATGTGTAAACTTGATTTTGAAGTGTGAGTCTTCATAGTTAACTATATGAGTCTTATGATGGGTTATGCCGATGATTCTATAGGAGTGTTTAGGGTGACTTGTAATATTCTTAGATGACCGTTTATTTCACTTGAATGACATTGTACATGTGATAAAATGATAATGAAGTGTGTCATATTTAGTAGACCGATGTACCTTACCTGATACATTAAGGATATGAATATGAATCCTTGACTAATCTGCTTAACCACCTTTGTCATGAATGTATATGTATGACAAAATATGATCTTGAATAATCTTAACAAGGACATTTATGTGGAACCTTTTACAAAGAGGGTTAAAATATCCTTGATGTAGAAAGTCATAATGGTATCCTTCTTGTGTAA
This sequence comes from Solanum habrochaites, assembly GCA_027704765.1. Taxonomy (NCBI): domain Eukaryota; kingdom Viridiplantae; phylum Streptophyta; class Magnoliopsida; order Solanales; family Solanaceae; genus Solanum; species Solanum habrochaites. The sequence continues at coordinate 30,412,495 of JAKWJA010002495.1, forward strand.
ATGATGGACTTAGGGGTGGTTTTCTTGAAAGGCATTAAATCAACCCTAGGAAAGTGATTGAGCCATCTTAATAACCATTGTAGTCAGACCACTAGACCCTCTATGGAAAATTTTTTTATTATATGTTTATGACAAATATATGGTACCTCTTCCTATGCTCCTTTATTAAATTATTCTATGATAAGAAAGTCTAGCACAGTGTGAGTTTTATTGTGGAGTAAGTCTACTTGACATTAGACTATATTACAAAGAAACCCTGGATATTCCGTAACATGTGCCTACATAGGTTGTGTCCTAGTTCGACACTTGGCAAGTAGAACACTTTTCATTGGACTAGGCTTTGACTTAGAATTCCATGCCTAGCTAATATGGTCTATGTCGTTTATTGCCTATTCTCATCATGTGGTATATGTGCTAGTGTCATTTGTTGCACGAGTAGGCTTTGAAAATGTTTGTATGTAGGTTCCCTATAACTTCTCCAAGACCATTATTTGAAAGTCCTTGATTGTTGAATATCTCCTAAATGATTTGATGTACATAGTGACTTAAGCTAAATGCATGTAAATGAAAAGGCACTTATCTAGAGTAGATTAAAAGATTTCTTAGTTAAGCTTGGAGAGGGTGTATAGGTTGTCTCTTACTATATTACTTAGGTGAATATTAGATTATCTTTAGGTATGGAGTTTAAGTGAATATAGTGATAATCTTATCATAGGAATACTTAAGGATCTCTTACGTGTTAGTGAATGGGTTGTACGGGTGGCGGCTTCATCTCTCACTCAAGTAAGCCTTAGGTGGACCTTTATAGGAGAATCTTATGCTTGTATGATTTGAAGAGATGATATGCTATATCGTGTTATGTGACTTATATATGTTTTGTTGGCTTGTGAATACTCTTATACTTGTCTTATGAAGTAACTCAAAAATAGCCTATTTTATACAAATATCCTTTTGTAATGATTTTTATTGCATGTAACCACACCTGGTGCATTCAAATGCACAAATTCCATATATTTTATCTTATCTCTAAAGGTGTAAGTGGCATTTGAGGGGAGTCCTTTGAAGTGGATGATTGGAATAGTATTCATTCATGCAAGTGTTGGTATGTCCTCAATAGATTAGAGGACATCATTATGTTTTGTTTCTTTGTTAAATACATGGTATTATACTTAGATATTTTTTATATGTTAATGTATGGTCCGTGTCCCAAGATATTCGTATTTCTAAGATGACAACTTTTTGACTTAGCCTTTACTTATTATTTTCTAAAAAAGAGCTATTTTGAAGTATTAATATTTCGTGTGAAAAGTTTTAATTTCATACTACTTATCATACATGTATGAAATAAATGATGTCAAAGGGCTTGTACAACACCTACGAGAGGTCAAGTACGCCGTTCCTCTTTCCAATGGAACTCATTTATTCTAGGGTTTGCTCACGGGTCATGACATTGAGTGCAAAGTGTGCGACGTGGGCTAGACTCAAAATATTGGTTCTGCATGCTTCCTTGGCATCTTCCTTTTAAAACATTTGGGTCCTCCTCAAGGACCCTAAGGGAGTTGATACCGAATGGTTTGAACATAATATTTTTATTAATATATTAAGGTTAACAACATTACGTTTATACTCCAAACAACACATACAAATAAGGCAAACATACAAGGACATACTAGCACAACAAATACTAGTTTCTAGACATGGTGGTCGTCGTTCGACATATGACTTCAAAGCTTTTTAAAACGACTATTCCAAAATGTGAAACACTGTATTTACAGATTATTAACTATGAAGAAACACATGAGACTCTAGATCATCCAAAAAAAATTTAAGGGTCCTTACAATGGGATTGATTTTAAATGGTTTATATTATAAATATAAATTTTTTCAACTCTTAAAATACTATTTAACTCCTTATTTCAAAACATCCAAATCGCAACCTGAAAGATCTTTCTTTCACTATGTTTCTCTCTAACTCAAAGAAGAAGAAGAAGTAGTGGGAGTTACAGTTTACATTCAACGCTTTTATTCATCAAATTTCATGGAGAATCATAGTAAAGGTATGTTTATACTTTGTCTAAGGATATTTTTCATCCATAGAGTAAATTTTTACTTAGTTTTAAATGTTTTCATGTTCATGAAAATTCTAGGGTTTTAATCAAGCTAATGGATTCGTTCACAAAATAATTTTAAAAAGGTTTACAATGGCATATTATGGTTATATTATTGTTAAATTTAAGGTTTAGGATTAAAATACTCTACAAACCCATGAATTCTCCAAATTTCTAGTTTTTGCCTATATGAAGTGGGTTTGTTTATAATGAATGCATCTGAAAAGAACTTGTCTACATTGCTTTAGATTAGTTATGTTAAATATGTGTGTATTAGTATTAAATACTTATGGATTGAAATAATGTTTCGATGAATTACTTTTTGAATAAATATTTTTAACTTGATGTATATCCACTTAAAAGATGATGGATTTAACTTAATGCATCTATTAAAGTATATGTGTGTTACATCTCTATGAATGTGCTGTGATTATGTATAATGTAATGTTGTTATTATTAAAGCCTTGTTCTTAACTAAAACTTATGAATAAAGAATGAATAAAGGAATTTTGGATTTGAGATGGATGCTCATCAATAAGTTGAGGCAGAGTGTCGATTGACAATCTTTATATTCCTTCCGAATGAATGAATGTTGGCATTGATATAACTCCTCATCTTTAATTTGAGGTAGAGTATCTAGTAGCAATATTTATATCTCCTTTGAGCTATCGAATGAATGTATGTTGGAAGGGGATGGATACTCATCCATGAGTTGAGGCGGGGTATCTAGTAGCACTCTCTTGTCCTTTAATGTTTCATGAGTGGATAAAACCCCAAGAGCAAGGGGTCTCCACCGGAATTGTATGTTAATATAATGTAGTGAGTATTGTTCAATGCTTTGTTTTGATATTGTGATTGAAAAAAGGGATATAGTGAAAACTAATAATCTTATTAAGGTACAATCTAGCATACTCTTCCATAGAGAAATTAGATTGAATGGTGATAAAGTAGGCATATTTTGTCAATTTATCAATAATCACCCATATTGAGTAATTTTACCTCCGTGTCCATGGCAAACCCACTACAAAGTTCATATTGATATCTTCCTATTTCCATGTAGGAACATTCATAACTTGGGTTAGACCTTCCAATCTTTGATGCTCGACCTTAACTTGTTGACAACAAGAAAATTTATCCACAAACTCCGTTATGTAACTTTTCGAACCATTCCACCAACAAACCTTTTGAAGATCATGATACATATTTGTGGTACCCAAATTAATGGAGTATTGAGAACTATGAGCTTCTTTTAGAATTTTTCACATTAGTGATGATACAATTTACTTTGTTCTTGTGTAGAATTTTATTGTATGATATTGTTACACCTATTTCTGGATGAAATCAATTTTTAATGGTAACACCATGGATGATGGCTATTGAAGGAAATTTGGGCAATCCTTTATGATCTCAAACCTTTACTTCAATTACGATGGCTTGTACTTTTTGATGAATTTTATTTGAAGTATGTCTTTTAATAAGGTTGAGTAGGTGTGGTATGATTATATAATTGAAATATCTTGATTATGTAACTTTAGATTATGCTTAAGACGTAACGATATTGGTTGGTTATGAATTACCTATGTGCCTTACTATGATCTGATGATGTTAATGTACTAATCTCACATGTGAGGGTTGTATTGAAAGGATTTCTCATGCTATTTCTATAGAGCTAATGAATATGTCTATACAATGATATATTCTCCAATAACCTAAAGTAAGTATAATTGTTAAATTATTTCATTTCAAAAGAGACTCTAAATTAGCACCGAGGGAACTAGTAGTGTGGAGTGTCCCTTAACAAATAGGGAAGGTAGGTTCAAGAGTGTACCCATTAGACTGGAGAATATAAAACATGTAGCATAAAGAGGGTCCCAAGTACATCTCATCATTGTTTAACTATGTTTCCCCCATAGGAATACCATCTAATGGATCCACGTAGATGCTACGATAATGTATTGGTACTAAATTTTCAAGTAGTCTACCTTATTTAGGTGTAGGGTTCTATGACACAAAATTCCACATTATCTCATGTGTTTTATATTCGTTAAGGCAAGATGTTCACGAATGTAAAATAAAGTAATAAAGTGAACTCTTACTAGGAAGACTTATGGGGTTTGACTTAGTTTATGTAGGGGTGTGGGAGTCTATCTATACATTGAAATGGTTGGCCAAGGGAATCGTAGGAGGTGATTTTTCTGTTATTATGATCTTATGAAATGAATGGTATGCTTTTATTAATTATTCATTTTAATTGTCTACATTGCTAAATATGAGGAAGAACACTTATAATGCTATGTTATGTGATGTTAGACATTTCTTATGGTTAGTTTGCTTGGGTGAGTGGAGTTTTGACGCTTCACTTGATAATCACTAGTAGTCTTGGTAAGAAGTTAAGAGTAAGGGCTCTACTTATGTTATAATGTTAGGAACTCATGAAAATGCTTTATGGTTATAATATGATGTTAGAATTGCAATGGATATGAATTATATAATGCTATACACTTTTGACTTCGCTTATCATGAGTGTGTAGGTATTTGGTTGAATATGATTTTATCTTAAGGATTATGTGATTACTGTCTCTTTGTTTCTTGGGTTATTTTGAAGGGTTTTAAAAGAAACTTTGCATTGTTTTATCAAATGTCTCTTTTTTGAATAATTTCTATGTTGTGTGTTCATATGTTTCCATACTTAGTACAAGTGATGTGCTATCCCCTATTTCTCCCTTTTCCACAAACATTTTAGGTTCCTGTCTTTTAAGGGTTCGTGACCACTTTGCAAAGAAGGCTTGGATGATTTTTCCATGTGTGGGTATGTCCTCGAGATCCGAGGATTGTGCCTTAACGCATTCTACCTATGTGACTTGCTATAAAGTAATGACATTCGTATAGCTATTATTGTTCAAAATTTTGTTATAAGCCATAAGTAGAATTTATACATTCATGTAAGGGATATGCCCATATTGTTCTATTCCGTTAGATTGTTTATCATCAGACATCCCTATTAAGACAATATTGTGTATGGTATAAATATGTGACAGAAAACTAGAAGACTAAGTAAGATTCTTGTTGCGAGGAGTCTAAGTAAACTCCATATATATATACAATGGTAGGGGAGAGGTCTATGTAAACCTCATAATGTAGATGTAAATGAAAAGTTTTAAGTTTTCCGTACTTTTTAACCTATGAAATGTAATGACGAATGCTAACATGCTAGTCTTAGACCTCTTTGAGGACAACAATGCAAGTTACTTCTTGGGGGTGCTTTCTTGATGTGAAAACCTTGGCATCAAAGCAGGATATTGAATATCCTTAGAATCTGTGTATCATTAAACAATGTCTATGTAGATACGTCTTAATAATTGTGAAGCGCGCCACACTTATTAATAAGATACTATGTGATGCTTAGGAAACTTTCATCTTATTGCTTTCCTATGTCATTCCACTAGTGTCTTATTATGTGCATTTACCTAAACCTTGAATCGTTGTTATAGGTATTAAATACTAGAAGGGAAGTCGCAAGAAGGGACAAAGAAGGCATGGCTAATGTTGAAGCTCATGAAGACCAAGCTCCTCAACAATACAACCAAGTACCTCCACTTGAGCAATTTCCTATGGATGGTCAATAACTGATTGTTTCTCCACATATGATGGATTGAGAAATAAGGATATTTATCACGTCCCGAAAGTACCCCTAGAAGTTAGAGATAACTATCGCTTCGTGGAAAGGCGTACTTGACCCTACGGGTCTTGTACAAGTAATTTAACTACGTCCATTACATAAGACATGAAAAGTAGTGCGGAATAAAAACTTTTCAAGACAATTTAATAAAAACTAGTCTTTCATAAATATTAAGAGAATTTCATCATTACAATCAAACTTAAAGACACATTATAATAACTTAGGGACACGGCCCTTTAAATTAAAGGAAATACATAATATGTTTTTAAATAAGAAACTAAGAAAAGGACTATGAACACGAATATATGACGACATACTTTGCCTTGAGAGAAACTTTGCCAAGCATTTCCCTTCTAGTCTTCAACCTTGATTAAAAAAAAAGTATAAAAAATATGTGGTTAGTAATAAACAATATACTAAGTATAGCATATGCAAAAATATTTGAAAAGGAAAATTTTAGTGAAATAACTTTTCATGCATATTAAGTAAAACATTCCATCACAAAAAAGCAAAACATTATAAGAATCATCATTTTACTCTTACAGAAGAAATTTCCATAATTTTAGCCAGAGAATACACTTTACAATGAAATCATAAAATATTACAGTGACTGTATTCAACCATTACAGTGAACTAAAAGACTCTAAAGTAGTGAACTTCCAAAGCGTTGCTACTGAGAAAGTAAGCATCATTTCCATCGATGTTTCCCAATTTAAGATGATCATAAGACTCACTAAGGTAAGAAATGAAGAAAGTATGCATACGCCTCCTTCAATACCTACCCAAGCAACCCTCAAGACTACCTCTTTTTTGGTCATACTCACCTCCAGAGAATAAGCCCCCACTCAAAGGAAATCGAATAGAAGAGTACCCAACAACACACCAAGAACTCCCTTTCAGAATGCCTACTAAGTGCAACGAGTATATGGCGTCCTAACCACCACCTACCCTATGTAGCACACTCTTTTAGAAGACTTTGAACCAAGAGGAATCCCGACATTAACCCCTATTAGATGAGAGATCCTCACTTTTCTAGAGTAAGGTCATATTTTTTAGCTCTTACATGTGATTGGCAATAGCTACACCTATGCGGGAGCATGGTTAAGTTACAAGGTGATAGATACTAAGTAACCTATTGTCTACTAATGAAGAGTACCTATCTCAAGAGGTACATTGGAATGCAATATCTCAACTCACGAAATGTAACCACCTCTTCTTCATATCATCTTGGTTCTAGACATAACCCCCACGGATTCTAAACATTTTAAACTATCGGTTAAAGATAACTACTGAACAACAAATCTCAACTCACGAAAGGCATTCATCCTTCAACGTATCTTAGAAAACTCTTAGGATGTAGTGATGTTGCTACTACACACTTCTTCTCAAGTCACGAAGAGTTTTCACCTCAAAACTCCTTTATATACTAAACTTAGCTTCAAATATTCATTCAACTGTGAGTGTGTGTACATGTGAGCACACCTTGCACATAAGTACCATTTAAATAATATGATCTTCTATACATGCTTTAGACTTACATTCATCAATTCACACTTTGCATGCTTTATTAAATTACATACTTAATTTAGAAACTCTAAACCCACTCGGGATACATCACAATACAAAATGAAACCCTTTGTACCCTGTGGTAAAGTCAACACTAGAGCGGAAGTAACTTTATCTTTCAATATTTGGATGCTTCTCTCACATGCCTTCGAAAACTCAAATTTCTTATTATTTTGGGTCAAAGTAGTAAAGGGAGAAATAGTTGATGCAAAACCATTCACAAACCTCCGATAATAATCTGCTAGATCCATGAAACTCCTAATGTCGATTGGAGTCAATGGTCTAGGCAAACTTTTCACCGCCTCAGTTTTCCTTGTATCAACCTCAACACCCTCACTAGAGATTATATGACCAAGAAATGCCACCGACCTCCATCAAAACTCACGTTTTCTATGTTTGGCAAATAATTTATTCTCATTTAGCATTTGTAAAATGAATATCAAATATTTCATGGGATCAACCTCATTTTTTTTTATATACTAAGATGTCGTCAATAAAGATAATGACAAATGAATCTTGGTAACTTCAAAAAATAATATACATGAGATCTATAAATGTTGTCTTGGCACTTGTGAGACCAAAAGACATTACTTAGAACTCATTGTCATGACCCGAAATTACCTCCTAGAGGTGAAGAGGAACCCTCATTTCATGATAGGGAGTACTTGACCCTTTGGGGTCTTGTACAATCCCATTAACTTGCATTTATAATATAAGACATGAAATACAGTGCTAAAATTAAAACTTTTCATGAATAAATTAATTTAAACGAAATCTTTCATAAATACTTAAGAAATCTCATCGTCAAAAGCAAAACTTAAGAAACATATAATATCTTAGGGACACAACCTTTTACATTGAAATCATATACGTAATAATTCTTAATAATAAAACTAGGAAACAATAGACTATGTTCTCAAATATATGATGACATAACAATTCTTGAGATAGTGAAATTTCATCAATAAATTGTAAGACATTAAAAGACAACCAATAAACCACCAAAGTCTTTCCTTTTCGAAATGACTACTTTATGCAAAGAGTAGATAGTTTCCCATACCACCACCTACCCTAATTAGTGCATTCTTTAAGAAGGTTTGGCACCAAGTCTTCACTTTGGAAAGGTCCTGCCTAGTGTATTGAGTAGATAGCATCCCATACCACCACCTACCCTATGTAGGACCTTCATTTAGATGACTTACTTCAATAAATTCATTTGTAGGATTTAACTTAACCCACATAGACCATGAGATCTAGACATGGAATCCCGATATTAACCCCTATCGGATGAGGGATCCTCACTTGCCTAGAGTAAGGTCATTCTTTCTACTTTTATATGGCTTTCCCAATAGCTAAACCTATGCAGGCGCCAAGTTAAAGGATAAGGAAATTGCTACTAAGTACTCATTCTCTATTCATTAGGATTACTCATCTCAAGAGGTACATTGGAATACAACATCTCAACTCACAAAGTGTAACCACCTGTTCATTATATCCTCTCGCAGCTAGACATAACCCCGTGGATTCTAAACACTTTAAAACTATAGGTTAAGGATAACTAATGAACACCACATCTCAACTCACGAAGGTAATTCATTCTCTAACCTATCTTGTAAAGCTTATGAGATGTAGTGAGGTTGCTACTAAACAATTTATCTCAACCCACACAGAGTGTCCACCTAAAAACTCCTCTATTTACTCAATTTAACTTCATACCATTTAAATGTGTGTGAGTACTTGTGAGAACATCTTGAATATAAACATCATTTCATTACCATTAGCTTCTAGACATGCTTTAGTCACACATTCATCAATTTACACATTTTACATGCTTCACAACTCATGTATTTTACCAGGGCATAATCTAAGCCAAATATGCTATTCAACTTCACAAAACACAAGACAAGATTATCTTCAATATCACTTCATTTCATATACTAGGAATTCAAATACACACTCACAAAACATACTAAGTAATATCAAGTTCATAAAATAAACACTGCCACCAAGAAGATGGACGATACCACTCGTGCAATTTACAATAATAACTATGCAACATAAGAAAGTCACCATTAAACCAAGCCATTATACTCCATAATCAATTTCTTAATATTTCATCATAATAAGGCCCTTAGTGAAGTAGCTAATCAAAAATAGCAACATAAGAAGACAAAAGTTTATACCTTACCCAAACATGCTCATTCAACCAATTTCTTAAGCTAATAGTTTGAAATATACATACATATGAACTATTTATGTTTTTTAACATGCAAATCAATAATTTGTAAAATAATAAACACATTTAAATCATTTGTAAACTTTTACTAGAATACCCATACATAAAATCAAAGATAGAAGGAATTTGAGTTTGAAAACCCTTTTTGATATCTTTCGGAAATGGCTCCTTGAATTGAACATGTTTCTAAGATGGATACCATACCTAAAAGAGAAGGAAAATTACTAATTTTTTATGAAGATGCACGCACAAACCAGACCTTGTTGACGTCAGTGAGTCTTAGATCCAATTGTTACTTTGAGAGAGTTTTCTTTCGAAAAGGAGTTGAATATTTGAAGAGAGGGGTCTTGTCTAGGTCTAAGGATTAAAATTAACTTAATTTAAAATTAAAACAGTGAAAAAATTGACTTACGGTTAAAAATAATTGGGTTGAATTTACATAAAACACCCCAAGTTGGCAGCAACTTCCATGACTTTTCGGAGCAGTCAATAAACGACTGAAGATATGGGGCCTCGCCTGTTCGACGACCCATCCTACTGGGCGTCGATCACATCAGAATCTTCTACATGGGGGGGACAGACTTCCCATTAAGTATGAGACTACACCCCCCAGTGGACTGGGCATGGCGTGGTAGAATGCCTAGTCGATTGAGTAGTGGTTTTGGCAGTTTTGTCCATGTCTTGGGCCCTTCAACTAAGGCCCCTTTTGGGTTCTAGATATGGTCGTGCGCATAATTTAAACCCCTAATCAAATTCGTTTTGGTATTAAGAACATATCACATCAGTTTCAAGCAAAACAAACACGTAAAACTCACACAAACACATCAAGACACACAAGAACACATCCTAATGCACACCTTCCGAACGTTATGGACGTTTGACCTCCCAACTTAACAAAACATCATACACTGCATAATAAAACTAAATTAAATAATTTTATCTTAAATATAACTCAAGAAACAACCACAAGGCGGTAGTTCACCTTACATCGTTTTGGGGCGTTACACTCGCCCCCACTTAGAATAGCATTCGTCCTCCAATAACAATAAAACTTCAAGAACAACAAGGAATCACTTATCATAACATAACACATCACAAGCAAGTCTTAAACACTAAAAATCAATTTATCAAATTGTAAGGAGCATCGTTTCACACTTTCAAACACTTATCAACATAGGAGACTCTTGCAAACTTCATAAATTTAAAAAAACCCACACTTAACCTTCTCCTATGGAGGAACTACCTCATCCAACATTATACATTCTCATATACAACACATTTTCCCAAATTGAAACTCCAATTCAAAACAAAAAAATTCTTTTTAAAAAATAAAAAATTTAACAGTGAGGTTCACCTTTTTCACCGTAAAGCATACAAATTTTTTCAAAATTTAATCTTTAAGCACTTCATCAAGATGAAATGATCATATGAACTATAAAACCACATAAAATCATTTCATAACATAAAAAAAATCATAAAGATTTTAGTCTTACCAAGATGATCAACTCTGGACTATTTATCCTTCATATATCCCATCCCATAGGAAGGGTTCTTGTTTGGAGAATTAGGGTCTAGGGAAGCTTAATTGAACTCTTTCCCTCATGATTTGATATTAGGGAAATCCCTCATCTTATGTTCCCTATGAACACATGCAAAACAACCATTCGTTCTGGCAACAAATATACCCAAATGATGTTTCCCACAAGTAGGGCACCTAGTACTCTCAAAAGATGGCCACCACCTTTGGAATTTTGGCTTGGAGCGGTTTCCTTTTTTCACATGGATTCATCTTGGTGATAGAACTTCTTCTTAGGAGTAGGGTAACTAGAATAATCCGACCTAGGCCTCTTATTTTTAACTCATCAATTTGTTGTGCATAAATCATGAGCCTAGATGTATCCCTATCATTAAGAAGATTCGTTGTACGACACTCTTTCTCCACCAAGCTATACAGTCCCATCATAAACTTCTTCATCCTAGCCCTAGGTTTGGCTACCATGATTGGGGTATACATAGAGAGTTGGGTGAATTTGAGAGAGTACTCTTTCACACTCATCCCACCTTGACAAAGGTTCATGAATTCAACCATCTTCTTCTCCCTCCACTCTAATGTAAAAAACCTATCTAGAAAGTCCAATTTGAATTACCCCAAATCAATCATAGCTATTTCTAAGTATTTCTCAATCCTCTATTGCTCGGACAACATTTGAGCCACATTTTGAGTTTGTAAGCGCCAAACTGCACTTTCTCCCTAAGGGTCACACCCGTAGAATCTACCAGTTTGAAAACCTCATTTATGAAACCTTGTGGATCTTCATCAGCCTTAGTGGAATGGAAAGTGGTAGGATTCATATTCATGAAGTCCCTACTTATAGATGCGGGAGAACTAGAATTTGGTTGCGGTCCAACTCAATGATTATCTTGGGCAACAAAGTGATTTTTGACGAAATGAGCTTGAGTGTTCCAAAATTGGTCGAGTTCATTAAGGTAGCCCTAAATTCCATATTAGTCATATCTCCTTCAACAAAAGGAGCTTGAGGCATAGGAGGCACTAGAGGCTCGTGAGGTTCCTGAGGCACATGAGGTTCTTGAAAGGGACCTCCTCATTCTCTTCCTCTATGCCGATAATAGGAACTTGGTCAACACGGGGAGGGACCCTTTCATTATCAAAAATTCCATCCTCCCTTCTAGCTGTTGATCTCCTTGTATTCATGTCCTATAAACACAAAGATAATAGGTTGAGAACAGACACCATATAAGACTCAACTCTAAGGCACGACATAAGAATAGATAAGAATGTGAAACTTCTTTCATCATATAGCCTCTTTTCCATGGATGTGTCGCGACTCACTCTAATGACCAAGATACTAATATATGTTGCTTGTGAGACTTTTAGAGCCTAAAGTATTTCCTATAACTTTATGCTCTGATACAAAGTCTGTCACTACCAGAAAGTACCCCCTAGAAGTTAAGAGGAACCCTCATTTCATGACCGGTCTTATTTGACCCTTTAGGGTTTTGTACAAGCCTTTTAACTAGCATTCATTACATATGAAATGAAAAGTACTGTGGAATTAAAACATTTCTCGAATAAATCAATAAAAAGGAAATCTTTCATTAATACTTAAGAAATATCATCGTCACAAGACAAACTTAAAACACGACATAAAATATCTTAGTGACACGACCCTTTACATTGAAATCAAATACATAATAAATCTCAAAATAAAACAAGGAAACAATAGACTATGTCTTTGAATATATAAGGACATACTAATCTTCGCCTTTGAATCTTCCAAAAGTCATTAAACTATACTTATAAGGTAAAGAAAAAGTACGGAGTTAGTACAAATAATGTACTAAGTATGGCATATGCAAAAACATGCGAAAATGGACATTTCAGTAAATTAACATTTCATGCAATTTAAATAAAAATATTCAAGAATATAGAAGCAAAACATCATACTAACCACCATTTAACACTTAGATAAGAATTTCCATAATTTTTTACCAAAATAACCATATGTAGTAAACTTACCAAAATTTACACTGAAATCAAATGGCCATTACAGTGAACCATTTAAAGCATTCACAATGAACTCAACTTCAGTAATTACAATGAACAATCCTATTATAAATGAGTGAACTTTTAAAGCCAAGCGAAAAAGAAAGTGAACTCATTTTCTGTTATAGTTTTCCTACCTCGGGATTATCGTAAGACTCACTAAGGTAAGACATGAAAGAAGTATGCATATTCCTCTTTCAATAAAAACTAAAACATTCCTCAAGACTACCCCTTACGGCTTAATCAACTCAGGAGAAACAAGCCACCAAAGCCTTCCCTTTAGAAATAACTACTTAGTGCAATGAGTAGATAGCGTCCCATACCACAACATACCTTATGTTGTACATTCTTTTTGATTGTTTGACACCAGTCTTCACTTTCGCAAGCTCCTACCTTGTGCAATGAGTAGATAGCGTCCCATACTACCACCTACCCTAAGTAGTACGTTCTTTTCAATGACATAGTTCAATAATTTCTTTTGTAGGAGTTAGCTTAACTGACATAGACCATGAGAGCTAGACATGGAATCAAAATATTAACTTCTATCAGAAGAGGGATCCTCACTTGCCTAGAATAATGTCATTCTCTTTAGCACACCTATGCGGGCGCATAATTTAGGGATACGGAGATTCCTACTAAGTAGTCATTCTCTACTAATGAGGAGTACTCATCTTAAGAGGTACGTTGGAATACAATATCTAAATTCACGAATTGTAACAACCTTTTCCTGATATCCTCGCAGTGCTAGACATAACCCCCACAGATTCTAAAAACTTTAAAACAATAGGTTAAGGATAACTAGTAAACATCACATCTCAACTCACGAATAGAATTCACCCTCTAACCTATCTTGGGAAGCTCATGGGATGTAGTGAGGCTAAAATTAAACACATCATCTCAACTCATGAAGAGTGTCCAACTCAAAAATCCTCTATTTACTTAATTTAACTTCATACATTCATTTAAGTGTGTGTGAGTACTTTTGACCACATCTTGCATATAAACAAAATTTCATTAACATTAGCTTCTATACATTCTTTAGTCCTACGTTGATAAATTTACAAGCATTACATGTTTCACAAGTAAGATATTTTACCTAGGCATAATAAAACACAAACATGCAATTCAATTTTACAAAAAACAAGAGAAGGCTTATCTTCAATATCACTTAATTTCATATACTAGGCCTTCAAATCAGCACTCACAAAACATACTATGTAATATAAAGTAAATGAAATACACACCGTCATCAAGTAAGTGGAACATACCACTCAAGAGGAATTTACAATAAGAACTATGCAATATATGAAATTCACCATTTAACCAAGACACTATTAAAAATAATAAAATTTCTCAATATTTCATCATAATAATGCCCTTAGGTCAGTAGCTAAAAAAAATAGCAACATAAAAAGACCAAATTTCATACCTTACCCAAACATGCTTATTTAACCCATTTCTTAAGCTAAAAGTTTAAAATATGCATATACATGAATTGATTAGGTTTTGAAAAAAGAAAATAATCAATTAATACAAGAATAAAACAAATTTAAATCATTACAACACTTTTACAAGAAGACACATACTTAAATTCAAAGATAGAATGAATTTGAGTTTGGAAACCCGTTTTGAAATGGCTCCTTGAATGGAAGAGGGTTAAAGGATGGATACCATACCTTAAATAGAAGGAAAAACACTAATGTTTTATAAAGATACACGTCCAAACCAGCCCTTCTTTCCCTCCTTTAGTCTTAGCTACAATGATGACTTTGAGAGAGTTTTCTTTATAGATGGAGTTGAATATTTTAAGTGAGGGGTCTTGTCTAGGTCTATCGCTTAAAACATAATTAATATACCTTAAAAATTTCATATATATTTACCTAGGGTTATAAAAAACTTGGGGTGAATTTGTATAAAACACGCAAAGTTGTCAGCAGCTTCCACGACTTTTGGGAGGAGTCAACCGACGACCCAAGTTACGTGGCGTCACCTGGTCGACAGCCCATCCTTCTAGGCGTATCTGACTTATTAGGATGATACATGGGGTTCTATACTTAACACTAAGTATGGGCCTACATACCCCAGTCATCGGGGCATCGATGAGCCTAGGCGCAGTAGATTGTGTCGTTGATTAAGCAGTGATTTTGGCTTTTTTGTGCATGTTTTGGGACCTTCAACTAGGGCCCCTTGTGGATCCTAGGTGGGGTCGTGACCGGACATCAAAGCCCTAAACTAATTTTTCTAGGTCTTAGAAACTCCTAACATCAGTTTCTGGCATAACGAACACGTAAAACTCACACAAATGCATCAAGACACACAAGAACAATTTTTAAGGCACACCTTCCAAACGTCATGGACGTTTGACCTCCACACTTGATGAAACTTTATATACTACCTATGAACACTAAAATAACTAATTTTAAATTAAAATTAACTCAAGAAACAACCACGAGGATATAGTTCCCCATAGTTTGTTTTGGGGCGTTACACTAATACGACCATATCAAGTCCGAAATGTTGTCTTTTGTATATCCTCATCCGTCACCCTAAGTTGATGATACCTCGATCTCAAGTCAATCTTATAAAAGAAGCGTGCACCTTCGAGTTTATCAAACAAGTCGTCAATCCGAGGGAGAGGATACTTATTCTTAATAGTGACTTTACTGAGTTGGGGATAACCAATGCACATTCTAAGGGACCCATCCTTCTTCTTCACAACCAAAATCAGAGCACCCCATAGAGAAATATTAGGTGTAATGAAGACTTTGTTTAGTAAATCTTTGATTTGAGCCTTCAACTCTTTCAATTCGGCTGGAGTAATCTGATAATGAGAAATTTAAATAGGATTGTATCCGATAACAAGTCGATAACAAAATAATTATCCCATACGGGTGGAATATCGGGTAGATCATTAGGAAAGACCATAGGAAATTCCCTCACTATGGGGACCGACTCAATGGTAGGAATTTTGAAATCTAAATTTTGGACTCATACTAAATGGTCTAAAGACCCTTCAAAGATCATTTTTCATGCTTTCAAACAAGATATTATACGACCTCTAAGAATAGAATTCCCCCCCTTCTACTCTAAAATGGGCTCAGTTGGAATGTTAAACTTCTCCACCCTCGTTATACAATCTAAAGAGACAAAGCAAGCATGCAAACAATATATATCAAAAATTACTTTAAAAATCAACCATAAGAAGTTCTACTAGATCAACATAAGAAACTCTATTGGGCAACATTATAGTAAAATTTTTATACACCCTTTTTGCAACCACCAAAATAATCCACAAAGGTAGACATTAGAAAAGGTTCATGCATTATATCGGAAAAAAATGTCATATTTTTTAGCTACTAGAGAGGAAACAATTGATAAGGTAGCACCGGGATCAAGTAAGGCATATACATCAATAGAGAATACTTTCAACACACCAGTCACCACATCGGTAGATGTCTCTTACTCACCCCTAGAGTGGAGAGCATAAAAGGGATTCTTCTTCAGAGTCTCATTTGAACTTTTTGCTTTCCCACCAGCCTTTTCTTTACATTTCATATTAGGGAAATCCCTAACCTTGTGGCCAATCTTTTCATAACCAAAGAAAATACCGTTTCAATTAAGCATTCCGTACATGACCTTTTCAACATTTGGAACTATTAGGCTTCTAGATTAGTTAACTAGTAATACTTACCTTCTTAGACTTTGGGTTGGATATCCTATCATATTAAGACTTAAGGAATTTGAAGGATCTTTATTGGAGATCTTCTTTGTAAACCGAGGCTTGTCTTGAATCTCAAGCCTCCCCTTTGAAGAACAACCATAAAAAAATCTTGGCCTCTTGGAATATCTACTCTTCCTCTTTAACCTTGATTATTCCACTTATTTAGCATGAACCATGAGATGAGAAATATTTGTGTAGTCATGTATCATAGATGAATGATACTCCGCTTGAAAATCAGCCGACAGCCCCGTCACAAAATGACTTTTTTTCATCCCTAGGATCGAAAATCAAAGAAGGAGCATATTTTGACAATTAAGAGAGTTTCAAAAGCTATGCACAAACACTCATACCTCCCTGACGATGGTCGATAAAATTCACCACTATAGATTCCATCTTCACTCTAGGAAAGAACCGATCAAGAAAACTCTTCTTGAACGCTTCCCAAGTAAAGGGTCCACCTATTAAAGGCCTATTTTCTCTCAATTGGACATACAAAGTTTGGGAAAAATCTTTGAGTTGGTAAGTTCATAACTTATCCTTTTCACTATTAGATAACCCCATAGCATAGAGGATCTTGTAGATTTCATCAATGAACTCTTGGGAGTCCTCTTCAATAATAGACCCATAGAAAGTAGGAGGATTAATCCTAGTTAAATGCCTTAGATGGGAGGCCATGGTAACAATTTTTTTTTGTGCTCGGGGTACAACCTCCAAATTAGGTTGGGTCATCATGGCTTGGGAGTGAGTGGTGGTGGATTATGCTTGGGTTGTAATGACCTTGTCTATTTGGAAAATAGCATCCCTTATATCCTTATCCATTAAACGAGTAGCATTGACCGGGGCTTAGTTATCATTGACGTCTTCCTCAAGAGGAGGATCTTGATAACCATTGGGAGGAACTCCCGCATTGGCAATCTCTTCTTCATTTCTTTTAGCAGCATTCCTTTTAGTAGTCATTGCCTATAACTACAATAAGGGAATTAGATTCAAAACCACATAGAACTTTGTGTGCTTCACAATTATGAATACAAACCAACATAAACGTGATTGAGAGAGACATCGACTCAAACATATTTAACCTCATGCTCTGATTGTAATTTTGTCTCATCCGAGAATATCCTCTAGACATAACCGACGTAATTGTCCTCTTTAAGTACTAAGAATAGCCTCCAAGCTTACATCATTACATTCATAGGTCAATTAAAGAAACTTAAAAACTTTCATACACTTCTAATTGTGGTTTACATGGACTCATAATAATATATTATATATACTATACTATATAATATATATAATAGATAGATATATATATATAGATAGATCTAGATATTTTATAAGTGTCCCTTCGTATAGGAAAATTACATAGCCTTCTACTTTTATTGGACATAGATATATATAATATAAAATAGTCTCAAAATAGTTGTCTCATCTCATAACCATATACAAGAGTATATAAAATTTGGAATAGACCAGACATCAATACAATAAGACAACCTATAGGTCATACAATGTTTAGTACTCAAATGAAGGGAAAGAAATATAAGAGTAGTCATAATACTAACACAACTTCATAGACTGATATTGGCATTGTCCTTGGAAAATGAGGACCTACCCAACTTGGATGATCAAGAAATCCAAGTCTTCTTCAAATACGTCTCAAAAATCCCTTCAAAGACCGGAACCTAAAATGTTGGGAAAAAGGAAGAAATGGGGTTACTACACCACCTGTACTAATTATCAGACCATATGCACACATACTTCGAAATCATGCTAAAAAAGGGGACATTTCAATAACTATGCACTTTTCATTAAAAACCATTATGCACATTTGAAAAGATAATAATAACTAATAGGACATGTTCATTAAATCATATCCGTGTTCATAACAAGAAGAACAAAATCATGTCTAGTCAAGTCAACATGCATATAGTACAATTGCTATATAGAAAAGTAACACTATCTTCAAGTCATAATATCAATAAGCATTAATAAAGGAACACTTTATCATAACCAAAGTAAGTCAATTATCCATGAACCAATGTAAAGTCAACAAGTTCAATGACCAAGTAAATCCCCATAACCATAATCATTCAAGTGATCTAATAAGAATCATGACCAACATCCTACTTCACATAGCATAGCATTTAAGAGTATATATCATCATACATCACCAATATACACCAACGCATATCCATAAGTGACACGAATAAACATGTACTATAAACGGTATGAAATTCATCATATTCATAGCATGTACTAATATAAACGTATAAATGCATAATGTGGCCATCAAAGAAAACTAGTGCAAGGCATAGGTAGAGTCCCATACCCCTACTTAAGCTAAGTCAAACTCTCAAGTCACCCTAGTTGGTTTGTACATCATTACCTCATTTTAGTTTAAGGAAAACTGGACTTAACCAACATAGACCACAAGAGTTAAGTGTGGAATCGGATGTTGTAAAACTTTACATCAAAGAAAGATGGTTTACCGGTCAAAGTAAAACAAAACATAGACGTAACTTTCTAGGCGGATCAACTAGCTACTCTTCCTATGGGGGGAAACATAATTCAAGAAAAAAGATATAGATATAATCCCTCTGCATACCATTTGTCAATTGGGGCCTCCTCTCACGGGAATCAATTGGATGAGTATCCCTATGGAAAGCTATCACCTCCAATTGTCAAGTTCACTCCATGCTAAGCTAAGTTCTTGTTGAAATGTCTTTAAGGTCTTTGTTTATCAGCATAACTTATTGTAGGTATAAGGTAATCATCATATCTCAATGTGATTTGCATTAGTTTGTCCTTTCATTACAATTATATAGCAGAAGTTACATAAGACTTACCAACTCTCTTTCTAATTCCATAATCAAGGTGATTTCTATAACCTTACTCAACCGAATCCGATTAGACATTAATCATATTCAATGATGAACATGATAACAAGGCTAAAAGAATCACTACATCAAAATTCAATACTAGTTTATAGCTTAAGACAAGATACTTAGGTCAAACTCACAACATACTTCACAACCTAGATCAATTTTGAAGAAATAGAATGAAAGGACTATAAATCACAATATTTCGTTAGTGATTTGTATACTAACATAATCAAGTAGTTCAACCACTAACAAAGTCAATTGATCTAATATAACATAACTCATATCAAGATGATTGCCTAAGGTTAAGGACAAAGGTCATCTTCTGCAAACTACACCAAAATATCAAGATATATCATAATTAAAATTGAATATGTGTAAATATATTCATAATATCCAAAATAAATCATAAATAAATCAATTCACAACATCAAATTCGTATTGGATGAAAACCCACTTGAAAACAAAACTTTTGAAATCAGTTTGATAGAACCCTTTGAGAAAAGACGTGTCTAAGGTTAAAAAGATCCCATAACTTACTAATTGATGAATATTGATGGTTAAACATAACTCTCAGCCCTTAAACCCTATGATATATTGGTCTGCGATGGAGATCTTTACTAGAGAGAGAAATAAGAGAAGGAAGAAAGCTTGGGTTTGTGAGTTATGAGAGTTTAGATTAGTCTTATAGGGTTGGGGTCTTTTTATGGGGTGTTAACTAACGGAAATAGTATTTCCTTAAACACTTAATAGAGACCTTACCCCTTAATTAATTAATTGTAACTATCTTAAAAAGTGTAGTGAAAACTTTTCTAACAAACGACACCGCGACCAACAGATCGTGGGTCAATCAACGGCAAGCCCCCCGTCTGTGCTGCACATCTGTTCTTTAATTCACAGATTGTGCAAAAGATTCCCCTCAAGGATTTTTATATGTGTTGGTGGAAGGATTGCATTGGCGCCCCGTCGATCCACATATGCTACGTCATTTAACTTATGGTGCACACTGCCTCGGCAAGTCTTGAACCCCAAAATACAAAGGGCTCATAAAGGCCCTTGGTGGTCCTGGAGTGCTACCACTTACATTTCAACCATGAATCAATTTAAACACATGTTAGACACACTTCAACAACTTTTTCATCATTTTCTGATTTTTAAAACAGAGGCAAATACGCAAAGGAAGGCTACCACATTCAACTGGTTTCTAGACGTCATGGATGTTTTAGTTTCTGGACTTCGTAAATGACTTATATTGATTAAAGTAGACCTTAAAACAATGTCTATACCTTATAAAAATTATGTTAGACTAAATAACACGTCTTTGATTTTCTAAGTGTTATAGATGGATCCCTTAGAATGTGCATTGATTATCACCAACTCAATAATGTCACTTATAAGAACAAGTATCCTCTACCTAGGATTGAAGACTTGTTTGATCAACTCTAAGGAGAAATATACTTTTTTAAAAATTATTTGAAATTGAGGTATCCCCATGGTTGAGAGGTTAGTATGTACAAAAAATAACATTTCAAACTAGATATGGTCACTCTGAGTTCTAGTAATGTCTTTTAGTCTCACTAATGCCTTGGAGGCTTTTATGGACCTATTGAATAAAGGTATTTATAAGTTACCCATATTCGTTCGTCATTGTCTTCATTGACGGCATCTTGGTATATTATTAAACATAGGTTGAACACATAAATATTTTAGAGTGGTTTTATAAGTCCTTAAGGTACACCAACTATTTGTTAAGTATAGCAAATATGAGATTTGGTTGAGTTAGGTGGCGTTTCTTTTCATATCATCTATAATAATAGAGTTGAGGTTGATCAAAGGAAAACTTAGGTGGTGAAAAATTTGCCTAGACTAATGACTCCAACTGACATTAGATGTTTCTTGGATCAAGCAGTATACTATATGACCATTGTGGATTTTTTTCCGTCAATGAATCTCCATTTACTACCTTCACCCAAAATAATGTGAAGTTTGTGTAGTCGTAGGCATGGGAAAAAAGATTCCAAATCTTGAAATATAGACTTACCTCCACTTCGGTGTTGACTATACCAGGGAGTACCAACGGCTTTGGTTTTTTTTGTGATGCATAACAAATGGAATTGAGGTGTGTGCGTATGTATCATGGGAAAGTAGTAGCATATAACTCTAGGAAACTTAAGGTGCATGAGAAGAATTATCTAACTAATGATCTTGAGTTAGAGGTCATGGTGCTTGCCTTGGAAATATGGAGGCATTACTTGTATGGTTTTCATGTTTATGGTATAAACTCCCCCTTATCCATTTCAACGCACAGAATGTCTACAATGATATGGTTACTCGAAAGAAGAGTAAGCACCGGCAAGGAAAAGGTTGGAATTGTTAAAAGATTACGACATGAGTGTTCTCTACCACCCCGGCAAGGCCAATATGATTGTAAATGCTCTAAGTCGTATGACCATGGGAAGTTTCTATCATGTGGAAGAACCTAAGAAAGTCCTAGTTAAAGACCTCCATAGTTTGGCTCGTTCGGGTGTTATATTGGAAGATTCCTTAAATGGTGGTTTTTTGGTCCATCGTAACTCCAAATCATCATTGGTTATTGAGTTGAAGTCGAAGCAATAACTTGATAAATCATTGAGTGAGTTTAAGGAAATTGTTCTTGGTAAGCTTAATAAGTCCTTCTCTATATGGGGATGGTGTTTTGCGACATCAAGAAAGATTATGTGTCCCCAACATTGATGATTTGAGAAAACAAATTCTTTAGAAAGCTTCTGGTTCCCATTATCCAATTCATCTGGGATCTACTAAAATGTATCATTACCTTAAAGAAGTGTTTTTGTGGAATGTCTTAAAAAGGGACATAGCAGAATTTTTTGGAAAGTACCCAAGTTGCCAACAAATGAAATACGAGCACCAAAAACCGGGTGGATTTTTCAAGAAATACAACTTCCCACTTTGAATTGGGAAGAAATAACTATGTACTTTGTAATGGGATTGACACGAACTAGAAGACAAAATGACTCTATATGTATGGTTGTGAATACCTTGATAAAGTCCTCTACTTTATTCTCATAAAGTCCACTTACTCGGTGGACGATTACGCAAGGATCTTCATAGATGAAAATTGTGTATCTTCATGGTATTACATTATCCATAATATTGGATAGTTTTTCACAATTTACATCTATGTTTTTGAGGATATTCCAAAAAGGGTTGGTTACAAAGGTGAAACTATGAACCATTTTTCATCCCCAAACAGATGGTCAAGTTGAGAATACTATTTAAACCCTTAAGGATATTATTAGATGTTGTGTGATTGACATTAAGGAAAGTTTGGATAAATATTTTCCTTTGGTTGAGTTCTCTTATAACAATAGTTATTATTCGACTATATCTATGGTTGCTTTTGAGTTGTATATGGTAGGAGATGTAGATATCATGTTGGGTGGTTCGAAGTTTGTGAGTCTTCATTTCGTTGTCCCGAATAGGTATGAGAAACTTTGGAAACTTTTAGTTTCATAAGGGTTAGATTGAAGACGTCCTATTGTCGGCAAAAGTCTTAAGCCAACAATAGGAGAAGAGAGCTTGAATTTGTAGAAGGGGATAAAGTGTATTTTAAAATTTCACCCATGAAAGCGGTGATAAGGTTTGAAAAGAAAGGAAAGTTGAGTCCTCTCTATTTGGGTCCCTATGAAATTATGCAAAGGGTTGGCAATGTTGCATACAAGTTGAGATTACCTAGTGAACTAGCTTCGGTTAATCTAGTGTTCCATGTTCATTGCTAATGAAGTGCATCGGTGATCCCGAATCCATTAATTCCATTGAAGATCTAGGTGTGGATGAGGAACTCTATTAATAAGTGGTTCCGGTGAAAATCATTGTTTGTCAACTAAAGAAATTGAGGAACAAAGAGGTGGGCTCCGTAAAAGTCCTATGGAGAAACAACCTCGTTGAGGGAGCACCATGGGAGGCCGAATTCGACATCAAATCCCATTACCCTCATATCTTTGCTAATAAAGGTTAGTTGTTCCTATTAATAATTAAAATAATGAGTTAATTTGATTTTGACTTGTTTTTACAAATTGAATATTTATAGTTAAGGTTTTTTCTAAAATGAAGTTTCACGGAAAAATGCTCTTTTTCTAAGATTGCACTTACTTTGTGTATTTAGTATGTTGTTACCTTTATGAAATTTTGTTGACCATGTATATATAATTAGCTCTTGTTATAGTGAGAAGGAAATTTCTCATGTTTAGATCTTGATATCTTATATGGAGTAATTGAAGTTTTTAATTGATATTTGAAAATGCCATGTTTTCTTGTTGATTTGAATGGTAACTCTTCTTTATTATATATGTTGTTGGTTGGGCTGCTAGTATTTAATCTATCCTTTCCCTTCGTATAATTTTAGTGTCATTCGGGGATGAAAGTTCCTTGGGGGGGGGATAATTTAAAAATTCGAAAGTCCAAACCTAATCTAGAGCCTCACATTATTGTCTAATAATTGCAACAATGTTAGAAGCCCTAAAATAATGAATATAAAACATTTAGGAGGTGTTGGAGTTAAAACATCAAGGAACGTCTACGATATTCGGTAAACTTTTAACATGGGCTAAAGTGGTGCCTTGATGATTTAAAAGAGGGAAACAAAGGGTTAATCATGATGAGATTATTAGGATGGACATAGGTTCCCAATAGAATATATAAGGATGCAAGACCAAGTGAGGAATACAAACCTTCAAGGGCAAGCAACAACAAAAGGACAAGGCTTCCCAATAAAGGAGGCTACTACCTTACTCTTCACGAGCATGACAATGGACAAGGTGGGGAGCTCGTGAATATTACTTGACCATAGAGGGGAAAAGGTCTTTGTACCTAGCTACTGTCTAAGACACTACAAGCCCCTTTATGACTTGTGCAGCACTTGACGGAAGGGGGAAGTCTTCCGTGAAAATTTATTATATATATGAGGGGAGTTTGTTGAGGTGTTGGGGAATAATGGCCTAAGATCACCACGAGCCACATAATGGGCGGTGGTGCATCTTACCTTAGGGGTTCAAAGTGGCTTGTGAAGTTTCCATAGAGGGAAATGTGGAGGTGTCTGCCTCACAACTCCACGACCACCACCCTGTTACATTATATACTTCACGAAACGTGAATAGGTGCATGGAGATGGATGGGGGTTCATAGTGAAAATTAGTTCGACTTCACTTTAGGATGTCCAACTTAATGAGGGGTAGTTTGGGTATTTTGGGGGTGGACTATATACTGACTTTAGGCCAAAATCAATCATTTCCTACTCAAAAACACAAACCCAAATTTGACCTCAAATTTCTCCCACTTTTGGATACTTTCTCTGTCTCTACATTCCTCCTCTATTGAGGAACGAAAAGATTGAGGAAGAGGACAATGTCTCCATAGTTTTCACCGAATCTAGTGGATAGCATTCTCTTATGTTTGAATTTTGTTTTTTTAATGATATTATGATTATTCCATATTATTTCTGTGATGAACCGCAATCTAGGTTGATAAAGGTGATCTATGTGGGTTTATCCCAGTAGGGGCAATTTTGAAAGCTCTAAATTGATCTTTTCCTAATTCAATTGTCTTGAATACTAATTGATCATAGTTAGGATCATATAATAATGAATTCTTATAGACTCAATTGAATATGAAGTATCTTGACTTGTAAAGTTAGATTTGAACCTTCATGCTCATGTAGGACTACAATAATCTTCTAATGAAAATTGTGATTGAATAATTTGTAATTTAGACATGAATCATAATAGAATGAAGTTAGTATTTAAAATAGGGCTTGTAGACATTGTTTTTAGATCTTTGGGGTAAAGTCAATATCTTGTGATCTTGATTGAACATTGTATTTTTCTTATACACATAGACTTGAACAACCTAGGATAATAAAGTTCTCTCACATAAAATGATTACATGTTTAGTTATAACCTGAAATGAGTCAAACCATGTTAGATTATAATAGAATGAAGTTGTGACATATGATCCCTTCTTGTGTAGCTTGACTTAGTATGATATGACCAAGAAAGTATAGCTTGGGATTGAGGATTTGCACTCTCGTAAATATTGATTGGGTTAGAATTTTATGGTGCATTTAAAGGGTAGCTGTCACGACCCAAAACCGAGCCGCGACTAGCACCCACATTTACCCTCCTATGTGAGCGAACCAACCAATCTAAACCTTATCATGTCAATTTAAATCAAAAATCAAGCAATGCGGAAGACTGAAAACTCATTAAATAAAAGGGACAATTCAATACTTCTAAAATTCAACTCTATTAATTTTCCCAAAATCGAAAAGTCATTCACCACAGAACCATCTATGGATCAATTTACTAAACAAGAGGCTTCTAAGAAGCTAAAAACAAAAATAAAAGCTAGTCTATGCCTGAAACTTCAAGGCATTAGACATGAGGAAGGAGATCCAGTCCAGCTAGAAGCATTAGCATCACCTGAAGATCCGGTCTGTTGTTGGACAAAGATGGATTGAAATACTTGTTGAGACGAAGATGACGGCAAGGTTGCTGGGGCATACACGATACCACCAAAAAAAGAAAACTTAAAGTAGGGGGTCAGTACAACCACAAGTTACTGAGTAGGGTATCATTGGCCAACTCAACATTAGAAAACAATATATATCAAAGTAAATCATTAAAATACAAATAATATACTTAGTGCAGCATTTACAATTACCATATCCATGGATTAAAACCAAAAACCCAAAGCACATCAATGAGACCACGCCTTCATCATATCATTGGGAAACAGTTCTTTAGATTGAGTATATTAGTTAGTATCTTTCAAATTCATTATATTTTTAATCTCGTGTCGGTACGTGACACTCCGCGCACCTCATTCTATCTGTGGTACCGGATACGAGGGCACCGATCCAAGATACATCTGTTGTCGGAACGTGAAACACTCCGATCCTCATATTTCTTCCTGGTTACCGGAATCGTGGCACCCGATCCCAGATACTATCCTGGTGTCAGAACGTGACAATCCGATCCCTCATATTTATCCTGGTGTCGGAACGTGGACACTCCGAATTCCTCAGATCTATTCTGGTACGGAACACGTGGCACCCGATCCCCCTAGCTCAACTAACTTTCGTTCATTAAGCCTTCTTTATACCAAAGGCATCACATTAACAAAGGTCTATTAGGGTTTCTTCAAAAGTAAGAGCTAGATAGCTTCATCATCTTATTTTTAATGCACAATTCAGATATATATATAAAAATCACAAGAGTTGCATACGCTACACAATTAAGCCAAATTAAGAAGATCTTAATGAATGTAACTTACCCAACACCATATCATTCGCTATTAAAGAGTGTATACGAATAGTGTTAAAAACCCTATAACCTACATTCACCGAAAGAATTGCGATAAAACAAGCTATCTTCCCAAGCTGCGTTCTCCCTCTCCCTGATCGATATCTCTCAAGCTCTCTTGCTGTTCTTTTTCTTTTTCTTATTCAAAACCCTTCTTTCTTACCCTAATGATCAGATAATTATGTTTTAAAAGATGGCCACCAACTAATTAATTCACTAAATACTTAAGGTTACCTCTTTCAACCCTCAAAGTATAGTTAGACTTATTAACATTACCCCATTATCTTTATAATTAAAGCATGGAAAATAGTCCAAACGCCCCATTAAAGTAATTAATCAGGTTCTGACCCGCTGGGACTACGTAGCCGTGACGGGACGTCGTCCTTGGGCGATGGTTGGTCCGTCCTGCTGTCCGTCGCAAGGCTTCAGTAGAGTGGACATTTGAAATTTTGCACTGAAGACTTTGTGACGGTCCGTCAACACTGAGTGTGACGGGTCCGTCATGCCATTTCGTTTACGAAGTTCAGAGAGTCGATTTTCGGTAACCAATTTCAGCATTTTTCCAAGTGTTTTGAAACGATACCCTGCGACGGTCGGTCGTGCCCCATGGACGGTCCGTCGTGGGTCCGTCGCCTCTTAGCCTATTTTTCCTGAAATAAAATCTGCTTCTCAAATAACGATAAACAGGTCGTTACCAGAGATACCAATTACCTATCGTTGCTCCGGAACGATCACAAGAAGGAAAACAAGGGCGAAAAGGAATACCTGAATCGGTAACAGATGTGGGTACTCTTTCTCGATATTGCCTGATTTCCCAAGTGGGCTTCTTTCAACGGGTCCATTCTTCCATTGAACTTTGATGATGCAATCTCCCTTGACCTCAACTTGAGAATTTCTCTATCTAAAATGCAAGCACAGGCTCCTCCCCATAAGACCTTCTCCACAAGCAAACTGAATTCCCAACGGATAATGTAGTTAGGTTCCATCCCCATGTATCTTTTTAACATCGACACAGGAACACACCGGATGTACTACGGACAGCCCTTGGGGCCAAGGCTAACCATAAGCCACCTCCTCCTACTCGCTTAAGTAATTCAAAGGGACCCAATGATACCTTGGGGCTTAGCTTGCTCATTTTACCAAACCGCATCACCCCGTTCATTGGGGCGAAACTTTTCAACAAGACTTGTTCACCCTCCATGAAATTAAGTCTCTAACTCTTTCGCTCTGAATATTCTTTTTGTATACTTTGCGCCGCTTATAAGGACTTCTCTTGAATAGATTTAACTTTTTATTCGAAATCCCTCAAAATATCAGTCAGTTTACCCCAAGGTCTAACCCTCGAATGCATCAAACCAAACCAATTGGGGACCTAAATATATGACCCTTTACAATGCTTCAAAGGGAGCCATATCCGGATGCTTGAGTGATAGCTATTAGTTGTATGAAAACTCGCTGAGGGTAAGCGCTCCTATCCCCAAATGGCCACCGACTTACTATCCACACCATTGCACGGAATAGACATAACTCAAAACACTTGAATCGTTACGCTCTAGACGTGACCGGGCGGTCTGAGGATGGAACGCAGTACTACCGATCCAACCTAGTACCCAAATTCGGCATGCAATGTTTTCCAAGAAACTAGAAAAGATAAAAATTGCGTACCTTATCTGGATATGATGATTAGTGGAAAATCCATGATCGAAGACCAAAACTTTCTGAGATGTTAAAGTTTGAGGCTAATTCTCCTGAATGTAGGGACACCTTAACCGGCATGAAATGAGCAGACTTTAGTTAACTGTTCGACCAATCACCCAAAGGAGTCGAACTTGCCCAATGTCTTTGGTGAAGACCAAAACAACCGAAGTCCATTGCATTATTCTATCCCATTTCCATTACGTGAATGGGCTATTCTCTGAAGGTGGTTCCTCCGGGCCTTTGTGTTCATACTTACCTTGTGACAATGTGGACATTTGGCAATAAAATCCACAAGATCACGCTTCAATTCTTATCCACCAAAAAGTGTTGCTTAGGAACACGTACATCTTGTTGCACCCGGATGTATCGACTACCTTGTGAATATGAGCCTCTGTCAGAATAGTGTTGATCAAATCATCGACGCGGGGTACACATTACCCTTCCTTAATCTCAAAACACCTTCATCATCGATTTTCGCTTCTTTAGCATTCTCCTTGCAACACTTTAGCTCGATCCGGATCAATTTATCATCATTAAACTGATTCCCTTAACTTGTCAAGGAAGGGAAGAATCTTGCCTCCACCAAGCTAAAAAAATCCTCCCCTTTCTCAGTGTACTTCTATATCTCATAAGGGAGTTTAGCTAGGAATTGAAACTGCTTCTAGCCAATGGGCTCTAGAAGTTTGAGTGAGCTAGAACTGCCCATGTTCCCGCCTTTCACTTAAAGAAGCCGCTACAACATTCGCCGTCCCGGATGATACAAATAGTGATTCGTTAGTCCTTCAGTAGTTCACATCCCATTCTCTCGTCTCAAATTTCAAATCTCTCTGAGGAAGACAACTGTAGGACTACGAGATCCGTATAGCTCACACTTTAACCTCCATATAAAATATGTCTCCATTTGCTTTAGTGCAACACACGCGGCCAATTCCAAATCATGAGTGGGAGGTTACGTTAGGCATTTTAATGGTCTTGAAGCATAAAGAATCCATTCTTCTCTTGCATTAGTACTGCACCAAAACCAAGAAAGAATAGGAGGCTATCACAATTAAACAATGAAGTTCTTACCCTCCACTTGCAAGGTGAAGGTAGGTGCGGTAGTCAACAGAGTTTGAGCTTTGAAAGCTTTCCTCACACTCATTCCGACAATTACAAAATGGAACATTTTGCTTAGTCAAGTTGTCAGTTGGGAAGCAATAGAGGAGAATCCACTATGAAAAAATCGACGGTAATTAACTGGTAAACCACAAGCTTCTTATGTCTGACACATTAGTGGTCTACCCAAATATCGGAGTAACCTTATACGCGTCAGAGTAGCCCTCCCTACCGCACTAGCCGTGCCTTTTGATAAAGTTAAGGTATGCACACAAGAAAAAAAGACGGAGAAATTAAATCAAAACATAATAATGTTGGCACCACCCATTTGACGGCAGAAAGGGAAGGACACTTCATGGATAGCAAAACTCACACTTAGAGGAACGGCATAAAGCTTGGTCTCCATACAACATTTCCAATACCATTTCTCAAAGCTCTCATGTTCCTCCTTACTTGTAGTGATTATATCAGTAATATCATCAATAAATACGGGATCACAAAGAGATCCAAGAAAGACTTAAAACCCGTTTCATCCAAACCCTTGAACGCCGGGAGCTTGCGGGGCATTCGTAGGACTAAAAAGACTCACTACAAATTCGTATGCCCATACCTGGTGTTTCTAAAAGGCAAAGTTTTGAGCACATACCGGTGCCCGTATTTGCTAGCCAATTGATGAAACCGGATCTCAAGTCAATCTGTAGAGAAGACACCAAGCACTTTGTAACTGATCGAACAAGGTCATCAATGAGGAGGGAAGAGGATACTTGTTCTTTATGCACCTTGTTCAACTGCCTGGATAGTCTATGGACACTGAAAACTCCCATTTTTTCTTAGCAACAAAAACAGGAGCACCGCCAAGGAGATGCACTTGGTTAATGAAGCATTGGCTCAAAAACTCTTGAAGTGGGGCTTTTAAACTCTCTTAACTCCGCGGGGAGCCATTCTATAAGGGGGTATAGGAAATGGGGCGAAGTACCCGGTTCAAGATCAATACAGAAGTCCAATATCCCTATCTGGTGGGCATTACCCGGAACGATTGAGGAAAACACATAAAGAAAACTCACGGACCCACCACGAAACCGACCATCAAAACGGTTTACTTGTGGTAGTGGTAATCCTTGAGATGTGCCAGGAAAGAAACACCCTTTACTAACCATGTATTAGCCGAAGAAAGAAGAAAGAGAAAGGAGAGGAAAGAGAAAGGAGATTATACGCCCGATTGGAAGTGTCTAGTCACACCTCCCACACTAACGGATCTGTCCAAGGCTTGGCTAACGTCACCGTTTTAGCCAGTACCAATCCAAGATCGCAAATTGGCGGAGGAAAGCCAAGTCATACCCAGAATTACAGGTCCAAAATGTCAACCATTTCTATGATAACCAAATCTACATTAGTGTTGCTCCCCAGAAAGGTAACCAAAACAAGACCTATATACATTTTCAATACCAAGACTCCACCACCGGAGTAGAAGAGAAGAAGAAAACACGAATAGGCGTATCAAGGTAATTCACATGTAAAATTTGAACAGTAGCAAAATGAGGACGATACATAAGAAAATGTGATCCAGGATCAAACAATACAGAGAAGCATGCAATCACAACCTAGAAAGAATACCTTATGACAAGCATCAGATGTCTCCGCCTTGTCTCCCAGGGAGAACAGCATAACAATGGGCCTTTCGTTGTTTGTCCGTTGTCCCACCATGTTGGGATGTAGTGGCTGCCCGTTTTATCCATCACCCCGGACGTTTGGTGACAACAATTACCTCGGCCACACGCCCTCCAAGAATAATGGCCTATTGCCAATGGACCACCCTCTACCTCTAGCCTGTGGGGGGTCTATAACTCGTTTGGAGCTCAATTACCTCGTGACTGCCCCAGTATCCCCACACCCATAACACCCTCCTCTAGTAGTTCACGCTAGGTTTTCCCTCCCACGACGTGAACGGGTGTCTCAGAGGGATGAGGAGCCGCTGATAATACCCGACCAGCTAGCTGCACGATAAAGCCGGTCGACAGACAGCGGCGGGGACGCGTCGGTCCGTGAGGTTGGACTCCCGGTACTAAACACAGTCTGTAGCCTACGTGGAGACAGAAGACTGAACTGGGGCAGACGTCGCCGCACTGAGTGAGTAACCTCCGGGAACCACTGTTCTTAGAGTTAAAGACCCCACTTCTTACGAGGCTGGAGGCTGACACCCCCACGAGGGTTTCGACGGAGACACGGTGAGCGTTGAGAGATGTCGACTTGCGCACTGTATACTCGGAGGTGTGGACATGGGCTCCTATCTGGCTTTCAAGTCACCTTCACCTTACTGATACCAGTACGACACCGAAAAAGCTCTACCTCACCTTCTTGGACCCCGGATTTGCCGTAGCCGCACCTGTAAGGATGATGAAAATTCGCAACTCTGATCTCAATCCCTTCACAAAACGGCGAATCCGCTCTTGTGACTGAAAACAACGTTGGGGCATATCGGGATAGTGCAACGAAACTTAGCCTCTTGATGCATTGACCGACATCCTACCTTGACTAGGGCTCAAAGAACGCATCCCTTTCCGATCCCTCAAAGTTCGGGGATAGACTTCTCCCATAAAACAAGGCTAGAGAGTGGCCCAAGTCATAGGTGGTGCCTCTTTTGGTTGAAATCTCAACATGTGACGCCACAACATTTTGGCGTTTCCCTTGAAACTATGGTTTCAGGCGCGCAGATTACAGGAAGGGGGATGTGTCTAAACCCTCCACGGAAACTCTAAACCAAGACCAAAGTCCGGTATTACTTGCCACGTATGTTCAGACGCCATCTTGTGTAACGTAGAGTGTGCACCATTGAAGACCGCAACCCCACAGAAGAGAAATCGTTAAGGCACTACCTCAGATTGCTGCACCCTGAAGATTGGAAGGACGGGCTTGCTGAAACTGGGTGCAAGGATATCGTACATGAAAAGTTCATGCTGATCATTGTTATTATAGGCCCAGTAGTCAGAAGTGGAAAGGACGTGTCCTGATGTCCATGACTGAGGCATCCATACGTCGGGGCCATAGTGGCTGCATGTTGTACCCTCTGAAAACCGGAGTGTTGGTCATGCAGAAAATATCACTCGGTGGTGCCTGACCCTTGATCAGACAACCACTAAGATAAAGCGGTTCGATAGAGAAAACCGTGATGATTCATCTCTAGGGAGGTGGAGGGGTGGCATTTCCTCATCTGTGTCTTGTTCATCCTCCCAATTCCACCCTTTATTATTACTACTTCTAGTCGGTGGGGAGTCACTGCCCTAGCACCAGGATGGGTAAGTTTCGTCATCGTCCATTAGAGGACGTCAGACTCCGACACGACCTATCGTGGACATCTTGCCACTGTTCTGCACACTTCGAGATACAAGCCCCGATGGCTGGCTCTCAAGATGTATGAGATTGGGTCTGATGAATGTGATGTTGGCGGTTAGTAGGGTTTTATAATGATCTAGTTTAAGGCACCATCTGACGAAATAGGACCGTGGAAGATGGTCAGATAACCAAATATTGTATCCACCTAGATTACAAAGTGTGGATCAAGTAATAGCACGAAAGAAAGATAAGAAAGAATGGAATTTTCCTAAAGTCTTTAGCCCTCTCAAAGGAAAAGTAAAGGAGTCCCCCTTTCCGTTTCCTTAAGACTCTACATAGACATGTTATTGGTTTGATGAGGACCAAAGAACAAAAAAACCCTTTAAAATTGCTCTGATACCAAGTTGTCACGACCCAAAAACGAGCGAGACTGGCACCACATTTATTCCTCCTATGTGAGAGAACAACCAAGCAAACCTTATCATGTCAATTTAATTATAAACATAAAGCAAGGCGGAAAGACTTAACTCATAAAAAAAACAATTCAAGAACTTCTAAAATTCAACTTCTATTAATTTCACAAAAAATCATGGAAGTCATCACCACAAAACATTATGATTCAATTTACTAAACTAAGAGTATTCTGAAGAAGCTAAACAAATGTAAAAGCTAGTCTATGCCGGAAAAACTTCAAGGCATCAAGACATGCGGAAGGAGATCCGTCCAAGCTAGAAGCAATTAGATCAACCCTGTAGATCCGGGGGTGTTCGTGACAAAGATGGCTTGAACTACTGTTGAGTCGAAGATGACGGTTCCGTTGTGCATACACGATACACAAAAAAGAAAACAAAAAAGTAGGGGGTCAGTACAAACCACAAGTACTGAAGTAGGTATCATCGACCAAATTCAAAATAGGAAAACAGTATATATCAAGTAACATCATAAAATCAACAATATTTAGCATGCAGCATTACAATACCTAATCCTTGGTGACAACACCAAGCACATCAATGAGGACTCACTCCTCCTCATCATACTCATGTGGGAAACATGTTCTTAGAATTGAGTATATTAGTATCTTTCAAGATCATTATATTATTTACTCTCGTGTCACGGTACGTGACACTACGCTTCCTCATTCTACCTGGGTACCGGAACGTGGCACATGATCCAATACTATCATGGTATAGAACTTGCGTGTCGGACGTGGACACTCCGATCCTATATTCTATCATGGGTACCAGAACGTGGGCACCTGATTCAATATACGATCCTTGTGTCGGAAGTGACACTCCGATCCTCATATTCTATCCTGGTGTCGGAACGTGACACTCCGATCTCATATTTCTTTCCTAGTTACCAGAACGTGGCACCCGATCTTAATCTTCATACTTCGTTCATTAAGCCTTCTTTTTTACAAGGCATCATCATTAACAAAGTAGATTAGGGGTTTCTTTCAGATTAAGATTCGATAGTGATCATGCTTATTTTATACAATCATTATTATATAAATCACATCATGAATCACACAATTAAGGCATATAGCAGACTTAATAATTACTGACCCAACACATATCATCGCTATTAAGAGGTTTAGTACGAATAGTGTAAAAACCATTAACCTACCTTCACCGAAGAATTGCGATCAACAAGCTATCTTCCCAAAGATGCGTTCTCCCTTCTCCCTTGATCGATTGTCTCTCTGCTCTCTCTTTGCTGTTTTCTTTTTCTTTTTCTTATTCAACCTATTCTTTACCCAATTATCATATAATTAAGTTTTAAAAGTAGGCACAATAATCACTAAATTAACTTAAGTTACCTCCTTTCAACCCTCCAAGTAATGACTTATTAAATTAACCCCATTGTACTTATAATTAATGAAAGCAGGAAATAGTCCCAAAACGCCCCTTAAATTAATTAATCAGGATTCGACCGCCTGGACTAGTGAGCCCGTGACGGGCGTCGTGCCTGCGACGGTCCGTCCTGCTGTCCGTCGCAAGGGTCAGAGAGGTGATTGCAACTGAAGAATTTGTGACGGTCCGTTCACACCTGTGACGGTCCGTCCTGCAATTTCGTTTTACGAAAGTTCAGAGAGTCGATTTCCATTACCCAATTTTAGATTTTTCCAAGTGTTTTGAAACGAGACCCTGCGACGGTCCGTCGTGCCCATGACGGTCCGTCGTGGGGTCCGTCGCCTTAGACTATTTTTCCAGAAATAAAATCTGCTGCTCAAAATGACTAAACAGGTCGTTACAGTAGCATGAGTCAGTCATGGTAGCCAAGGATAAACAATTTATAGTCTCATATGGGTATCTAGAACTAGAATTGGTAGGATTGATTATACAAGACCATTTAATGTTAGCTTTTGGATAAACAAGTAATACTCTCCTATGGGTAGGTTAGGATTGAGGATGTATACTTTCCTAAGGTTAGCTTGTCTTTCATTGTATAGTGAATTAGTAGTGTTAGATTTTCATGGATGACTCATACTCTCCTAAGGATAACTTAGGGTTGCAAATCATACCCTTTATTGATAGTATGCATTTCTATTTTGGTACACTTAGTTAGGTTAAGCATGATTTAGTTGGTTGAGGACTATTTTATGGTATTTAGGAAGGGTCACTTGTGTCTTTATTACAATAGCTTAAACCTGCATGTTAGAGTGACTTACAAGGTAGTTAGCTTTGATTAACCTATTTGTGTTAGGAAGGTAATACCATGATGTAGCTTATTAGAGGGTTATTAAATGAGTAGACTTCAAAGGGTACATAGAATAGAGGGATTAGACCCCAAGTAGTGAACATTTATCCTATTCTAAAGAAGTAATTAGTGTGGATAATAGTATGGGTTGCTATTCATACATGGCGCAAGTATAACTTTGTTCTAGTTGTGAATGGTTCCTATATGTAGTATGAAATAGATTGGGTTGCTAACGTAGTCTCCTTCCAATATATAAGTGACTAAGGTTGTAAGTCCTTTATTCTTTTGAAGTAAAGTGTTTTTGGGGATACCTAGAAGTATTGTAACCTTATGGTGGAAAGTATTATGACTTAACCATGCACTCAGTCTATGAGGGTAAAGTTGACAAACTCTTTATTTATGTTTATGCGGTTATGAATTCTCTCCTATTAACATTTATTATGTTTTATGTTAACTTATGTTCATATGATGCTTATATTGGAGACTATACTGATTATCTTGATTATGCTTTATTCTCTGTAATTATCTCTTTTTTCCTATTGATGTACGTTGGTGACTATTCCATTTGAGATGCTTTTATGGTATGTTGTTGCGTAGACGTGTCATAGTGTAAATTAGCCTACTTCAAAACCAAATGTGGGTTGGGTAGATGAGTTTCTATGGGAGGCTCGATTTCTAGGATCTAAGGAAGATTTGAATATCTCGGTGTAGGGTTTATTAGTGCTTAGTAAAGAGGAAAACACATTGACAAGTATACTTCTACGTTAGGTCTACTCATTGATTATAATTTACATTGCTAGGGATGCGTTCCAAAGACTATTATTCTTTAACATAAAATAGATAGTTTGAAACAACGTGTTAGAAAAGACTTCCGTTTGCAATTTATGATAAAAAATTCCATTTTATATCTTTAAAATTTTTAATTCGAGCAAATTATCAATGATCTTATGTTATGAGTATATTAAGGGTTAGAATGAGTCACCTTTGAGGTCAAGTACGCCATGTCACATCTAAGGGGTGCTCTGTAACACTTCGTTAGTCCAAAAACTAATCTTGAGCCTCAAATGAGTGTCTACATTTTGAATGACATTTTGAAGACATAATATAATGATTATAAAAAATTTAGGAGGTCTTGGAGTTAAAACGTATAGGAACCTCTACGACGTTAAGTGAACTTGAAACTCTGCCTAGTGTGGTGCCTTGATGATTTAAAAGATGGGCATTAAGGGTGAATTATGGTTAAGTGATGAGGATTGATAGGGGCGTAATACGAGGTATAAGGAAGTAATACATAGTGAGGAGTACCAACCTTCAAGTGAAAGACATATCCAAGAGCCCAAGTCTGCCCAAGATAGGAGGCTACTGCCGCACTCTTCACGAGCATGAGCACAACTTGTGTTCATGAACAAGGACAAGGTGGGGAGCTCGTGAATATTACTTGTCCATGTAGGGGAATAGTTCCTTGGAACTAGATATTGTCCAAAAAACCACGAACCCCTTCGTGACTCGTGGTGCACTTGATGGAAGGGGGAAGTCTGCCGTGAGAATTGTAACACACTAGTCCTAGACCATAGATGAGACCGGTATCATTAACCTCTTAGAGGTGGCAGACAAGCCTCTTCTTATCTTTCATCAATATCATACAATTAAATTTTGCGGAAAATTTAAAACTTTTTCAATTCACTGAAGTGTACTTAGAATTCATATAATTCTTGCATAAGAGTGATACACTAACATCTCAAAAAAAAAAACCATCCATTACCAGATTGAAAAATTTAAATGAAGAATTCATAATATCATTAATAGTTGCCAGACCGCCCTTATTACTAAAGGTTGAAATTTTTTTGGAAAGGAAACGCTAGGGACAACATCAACTAGCTAAGTCTAATCTACTAAAGCTAGAAAATAAACTATAGGCATCCTCTAACTCAAGAGGACCTACAAAAGTGTGGAGTTACTAGTCCAAACTACTTCAACTGATCTTCAATCTTCTTTAAGGACCTACACCTATAAAAAAGAAGTTAATTCTTTATGGGTTAGTGAACACTTGTAGTAAGTATGAATGTATTCACATAAACACATAAGGACTATGCATGATGAAAGAATGCTCTTCCTATAGGAACATGCAATTTTATAAAAATGAAGTCACTTAACTTTCCTGATTCGTTATTTATCAATCATTCTATGAATATAACATATTCTCATACATTTAAAGCATACAAATAATTTTATATATGAACATAAGACCTTGAAATCATAAACATAATTTTAGAACAACTCAAGCAAAATTTAATATTTTTTTCCCTAAGGCCGAGAGCTCCCTCTCCCAGACTTTGTTTTTTTCCCAGTATTTTCATCTTTTTGTTGTGTAGTTAAATGATCTCCTTTTATACTATATTCTACTTACGAGTGCAATGATTCATTGTAGTACCATTACTACAATGACTCAAGTAAATAACCCAAAAGACTACGAAAATGATTTGACTACCCTACTCATAAGTTATTCTTTCCATTCTTGTTAAATTGGCCATGAAGTCTTTATAATCATTGGCCATATAAGATTGGTGTGACTTAGTAATTACCCAAATCTATTACATATGTCGAAATATAATTACTGGACACTTTATTGGCCTAACCAACATCACTCAAAAACACTTATCATGATATATAACTACCAGTAATTAAATTTCATGTATATACATGTTAAATCTCATCATAAAAGAAATCAAACTTTTAATCAATTCATTAGCTTTAAGAACAATTCAGTGCTTAGTTTGGACAAGCTATAAAGTTGATTAAGCATTGAAGATTCATTAACTAATTTTAATTCTCATTCTTATTTCTTCTTGGAAACATTGCATTCCAAACACTTAAAAACATATCTACTCTAATCACACACAGTAATCGAAACCTACAATCCTTTCAATAGTAAACTGAATTTCATAAACTACTTATAACAATTTCATC
This sequence comes from Solanum habrochaites, assembly GCA_027704765.1. Lineage (NCBI taxonomy): Eukaryota > Viridiplantae > Streptophyta > Magnoliopsida > Solanales > Solanaceae > Solanum > Solanum habrochaites. The sequence goes on from JAKWJA010002495.1 coordinate 30,451,397, forward strand.
TTCTCGAATACAATTAAGCATTACAATATTTCTTATCTCATGTATATGATATTCTAATAAAATGGATCAAACCTATAAGTCTCATTCGACAGTATCAAATCACACAAACCTTCTTATATTGATAAATTAGAACCAAATACCAACAACATACTCAAGATTTGTCTTATAAATACTACTATAATCGGAAATAGGGTGAACTACGTAGATGAACATTTGATAGTTTCATTAGGAACAACCCTAGTTTCGATTTTCTTAAATTCAAAACGTTTGAAAGACTCTTGGGTAAAGGAATAAAAGAGATAAAACCCACACCTTACTGTTGATATGTATCTACGAAGATCACCCTTCACTTTACACGAAAATCATAAAAAATTTGCCTTGAAATCGCCTAAAGAGAACCGAGAGTATTTTTCTTTTCTTCTTACGTTTGTTAACTGTTTTTCAGTCGTGAGTTTCTTACCTAGTTAAATGTGACTCTCATTCATACGAAGTGAATATTGACTAATTCAACTTAGGCTAATTAACTTGATTAAATAAATTAATTAGTGACTTACAAAAATCGCCCTCCTAAATTGACTAAAAAAAGAAGAGCATTTGACATAGCCTAATTCTAAAACTTTACTAAGGGTTTTGTGTTTGAACATGATTTTAAATTAATTAATTAAGTTGACAATTTAATTAAATAAGTGACCTAGTATAATTACATAAGTACCCCTAAGTCACTAGAACCATAACCAATCTCTTCGGATTATCCCAGGTCATGTATTAGGATGTTTCTTTAGTTAGTTACTCGGCTAGTGTCACCTAATTAGATCTTACGATTTCGGGAACACTAGTAAGTTTATTTTAGTTTTTCATAGGTTAGTTAGCTAGTAAGGTAAGTTAGTTAGAGTCTAGGATTGACTATGAATCTTGTCCCCACGTGGCTTGAACAGACGTGGGCATGCCCCCTAACCGCCCTAACCTAATTCGATTGGGCTTGGTCGTATGGTTTCTTGGCCGGTAGCACATATGTTGCCATGCACTTTCCTAAATGTGAACTCTGTAGTTGCACTTGGAAATTTCAATTCTTGTCCCAAAGATCCTCACTATGTACTTGGGCACTACTTAATATACATGATCATTATAAATGATCATGTGTTATGGTACCTAGGCTTGACACTTTGTGTAACGACCTGTTTAGTCGTTTTGAGCAGCAGATTTTATTTCTGGAAAAACTGGCTGAGTTAACGGATCCCACGACGGACCGTCGAGGGAGTCTCGTCACAAAATACTTAGAATTTACAAAGTTTGGATGAGAGCCGACTCTCTGACGCCCTACGGGGTGGCAGGACTGTTCCGTCTTAGGCTGACGGGCCGTCACAGACTCTTTAATCAATTGGAAGCTCTAAAACTTTGTGACGGAAGCCATCATGACGACCGTCGCAGCACGACGGGCCGCACCAGGCTGCGTAACCCTGAACTGGTCGGATTTCTGTTAAATAGTTTAAGGGGCGTTTTTGACTTCTTCATGCTTTGATAATTAAAATTACATGGATTAATATTAATAATCAATTAACTGGGGGTTAAAGGAAGACAACCTTAAAAAATAAAAAAGTGGGTTATTTAACATCTTTTATACGTAATTTTATACTAATTAGGGTAAATAACGAGGTTTTAGAATACGAAAAATAGAAGAACAAGAGAGGGAGAACGATTGAGAGAAGAGGAACTAAGAGGATAGCAAAGATTTTGAGGATTGGCTTGCTTTGAATACGAAATCTTCAGTGGAGTTAGGTTATTGGTTTAATGTCTATTCGTATTAAACTCTTACTATCGACTGATATGTATTTGGTATATTGTAACCCTTCTCAGCTTAATTGTATACTTGTAGAATGTGATTACATATTGTTACGAAAATAATCATTATAGCTATTGAATCCTCATCTTGAAAAACCTCATCGCTTGTTTTAATGAATTGATGATGCCTTGGTATAAATGAAGGCTGATGAACTAAGTGATGAGCGTAGTGGAAACGGGTGTCACGAACCTACACGGTAGAATTATGGGATCGGGAGTCACAACCGACACGTAGAATTAGGGATCTGGTGTCCACGAACCGACACGTAAAATTAGGGATCGTGGGTGGGTGTCAACGAACTGACACACTAAATTGGGGAATCGGAATGTCACGTTCCGACACCAGGAGAGTATATGGAGCGGAGTGTCACTTACTGACACTCAAAGGTCAGAGAAATACACATAATGAATCTTAAAGACGTTAATATCCTCAATCTAATAAACCTAATTCCAAATGGGTATGGCATTGAGTCTGGTCCTCATAGATGATTTTGCGTGCTTATTACATGGTTATAGAACTTGTGTTGCTACTGTTGAGTATTGTAGTTGATTTATGATATAGTTGATATAATACTGTTTCCTATTTTGAGTTGGCGAATGATCACCTACTCAGTACTGTGTTTTGTACGGGGGACCCCTACTTGTATGTTCTCAGTCTTTGTCTGTTGTGGATGCATCAAACTTCCATCTTCTTCAACTCAGCGCGGCAACTTTAGCCAGTCTTCATCAAGCAAGATTTCATGGGTGAGCTATTGCTTCTCTAGCTTGGACTGGATCTTCCCTCATGTCTTGATTCCTTGAGATTCCGGCATGGCCTAGCTTTTTACTTATTTTAGCTTCCTTAGATACTCTTAGTTTAGTAATTTGAGGATAGATTTCTTGTGGTGATGAATACAGGTTTTTGGGAATAAATATGAGTATTGAGTTTTTATAAAATGTTATTTAATCGACTTTCATTAATGAGTTTTTAAGTCCTTCCGCATTATATTTTGTTATTAGGGTTGAAACGTTGGGAATTGATGGGTTGGTTTGCCTCACTAGTGGATAATGTGGGTGCCATTTCGGCGGCCCGGTTTGGGTCGTGACAACCTTGGTGATCAGAGCATTAGGTTCGTATCTCTCATCACACAAGAATAAGGTCTAGTAGAGTCTTAAGGAACGGTGGGGGACGGCCTTTTTACTTTCTTTGAAGAGGCTATAGACTGTACAAAATTCCATTTCCTTCTTTCTTTCGTGCTATTCGTGAGTCCAACCTGGTATCTAGGGTGATAACAAATTTGGTACTTACCATATTCACCATATTTCGCACATATGGTTAGAACTAGAGCAACAACTGTCGCCAAACCTGCACCGCAAGACCAGTGCGTCTGAGCCCGCCCACTGGGGCTGTAGCTCGAAGAGCAGAAGTGTGCAGGGTCCATGGTAAGAGGTCATGGGAGGACGTCCTCTAGAGGAAGAGGACCAGCACCTATCCTATCTGGTACTAGGATGGGCGGTGACTCCTCCACCAACATGAGTAAGTAGTAAGAGACGGTAGTGAAGGTGAAGGTGCAAAAGGTGCAGAATAAGAATTCCAACCCCAAACAGTACCCCCCGAGATGATAATCATGTTCTTGCTTATTTTAGGCGGTTATCTGATTCACGGCCAGAAGACACCTCTAGTGTTTTCGCACAGCACCTCGGTTTCCGAAGTAATGACAGCCGCTGCTGGAGGCTCCCCGCATGGAATGCCTCCTTGAAATAGGCACGTTTTCCTCGTTTGAGTACATTGCCTATAATGACAGCGATCAACCTAAACTTTTTCCCCAGTATGTTTTCTGAATTGAAACCTCCAGTCTGCAACGGGTGCTGAATCTGAGGATGCCTAGATTTTCTTGTGATTGTCATTGTTACTACTATAAAAATGGGCATAGTGGAAACCATTGGCGTGGGTGTTTGGTAACCTATATCAGTTTCAAGGAAACGCCAAATGTGGTGGATGTCAATGGTCGAGTGTCAACCCGCACAGGCACCACTTACTGACTTGGGCGTCATTCTCTATGCTTCTTTATGGAGAATACATCCATCCCCCTGACCTTGAGGATGGAAGAGATGAGTTGCTTGAGCCTAGAGCAAGGCAAGAATGACGTCACACTAAACTACTCGTATGAGCCCTCAGTTTCGTGCATTATTCTAGTATGCCACACCCACCACCAGCCTTTGCATCAATTCCCAAGAGCGGATTCGCCGTTTTGTGAAATGGGTGAGGTCAGATGCTGGCGGATTTCAGCCTTACAGTAGCGGCTACAACGAATCCTTCCAGTATTGTGGTAGACTTCGTGATAAGAGGGTTAGGGAGTGAAGCCAGATGACTTCAACCATGGCATCGACATCTAAAAGGTTTCGAAAGGGAGTGAGTTTTAATTGTTCTTACTCTAGAAGGACAGGGTTCAGAAGGTACTCCGTCCGACCAATTCGCGTCTTCACTACAAATGTTTGGGGGTCCACCTCAGACCGGTCAACTTTCTCCTTAGATTGGTTGGTTATTCCCTCACCTCGTCATTCTCACAGAGACCTAATGGTAGACCTCCAGAGAATGTTATGGTGTTGGGAGACTGGAGCATATTAGGAGGAATGTCCAAAACAGAATTATAGACCCGCAATGAGCTAGAGTTAGAGGTGTGCCATCGGTAAGGGTCGTTATTCTTGAGGCGTGGTGGCCGAGGTAATGGTGGTCCACCAAACGGCCGGGTGACGGCACCAACTCTGGAGCTACTACAAACTCCACATGGTAGGGGCACGCCACAGTGAGAGGGCCCATTGCTATCGCTTTCCCTGGGCGGTCTGAAGCAGAGGCAATCACGATGATGTTATCACAGGTCATCTTTTGGTTTGTTCTTGCTGGCTTCTTATTCTTTGATCCTGGCTCACATTTTCATATGTATCTTCCTCATTTTGCTACGGGTCTTATTTCATTGCAATTGGCTTTGACATGGCCTAGTCGTGTTTCTACTCTGGTGGGTGAGTCCTGTGCTAGTTGAAAAGGTATTCAGCTTTTCTTTTGTGACTTTTGTGGGGAGCAATAACTCATGTAGACTTGGTCATCTTATAATGGTTGATTTTGATGTAATTCTGAGTATGACTATTGGCTTTCTCTTCTCTCTTTCTCCCAAATTTTGCAATCATACAGTTGTAATGCTAAAACTTTAATAACGTTGGGCCAGCCTGAAACAGATCGGTTCTTATGGGAGGGTAACTACACTTCTACTCCGTTTCGTATCATCGCCTTTCTTTTCGTGCTAAAAGAAAATGTTAGTAAGGGTGTTTAAGCGTTCTTTTGGCACACTCAGGATATACTACCCAATACCTTCGATTGGTCTGTTTTCGTATTTCGTGAGTTTCTGGATTTGTTCCCTGCAGACCTTCTCGTAGCCACCGGACAGGGATATTGACTTTTGCATTGAATTAGAGCCGGGTACTCGTCCCATTTCCATACCCCCTTATAGATGGCTCCAGCAAGTTAAGGAGTTCAAAAGCCCCTACTTAAAGATTGTTAGGGAAGGCTTTATTATACCGTAGTGCCTCCCCTTGGGTGCTCCTGTTTTGTTATATGAAGAAGAAGAATTGGAGTCTTCAGATGTGCATAGACTTAACCCTACCGGCAATCTAAATAAAGTTAACTAGTAAACAGGTATCCTCCTCTTCTCGCATTGATAATTTCTTTCTTCGATCAGTTACAACATCTGGTGGCTTTTAGCTTCCTTAAGATGACTTGATGTCTGGTTTACTTCATCAATTGAAAATAAAGGGCAGCATATGTGCCACAGACTTCTTTTTCGACCATATATGGGCCATTATGAATTTCTTTGTAATGTCCTTTGGACTAACGAATGCCCCTGCTGTGCTTTCATGGAGCTTTGATGAACGGGATTTTTAGCCATATCTGGATCTCTTTGTGATCGTATTTAGTTGAATATATAATGTATACTACTCCAACGTAAGAAGGACATTAGGAGCATTTGAGAATTGTGTTGGAAATGTTGAGGAGAAAAAGCTTATGCCAAATTCTCCGAGTGTGAGTTTTGGCTGTAGATTCAGTGTCCTTCTTGGGCCCGTGATTTTCTAAGTATGGAGTGATGGTGTAGTGATCCTTCTAAGATAGTGAAAACATGAGAAAATTGGGTAGACCTCTAATGGTCAGAAATAAGGAGCCGTTTGGTTTGGGTTAGCCAGCTACAACCATCGTTTGTCAGGGAATTCCTCTTCTATTGGCGTTTCCCAACTGACAACATGAACCTAAGGCAAATTTTCCAATTTGTAGGGTCGGATGATTGTGAGGAAAGCTTTTCAGAAACTCAAGCACCTTGCGACTACTGCACCATATCCTTACCTTGTCCAGGTAGCGAATAAAAACTTCATTGTTTATGTTATGCCTCCTATTGGTTTGGGTGCCTGCTATAATATTGCAAGAGAAGAATGTAATTGCTTATTTCTTCGAGGAAATTAAAGGTGCATGCACTAATTATCCGACCCCTGAATTTGGAGTTGGCTGCGGTAGTTTTTTTTGCATTAAAGCACTGGAGACACTATCTATATGGGGTTAATTGGTGAGTCTATACGATCATCGTAGTTTACAGTAATGTCTTTACTAAGAGGATTTGAATTTGAGACAAAGGAGGTGGGAACTACTTAAGGATTATGAATGTTTACATCTTGTATCACCCATGAAAGGCTAATGTGTGGCAACGCCTTAAGTCGAAAAGCGGGAGTATGGTTAGTTTTAGCCCACTTACAAGTTTCTATAACTGCCCAATTGTCTAGAGAGGTTCAGTCTGGCTAATGACCTTATGAGGTTAGAAGTAAAGGGAGGAGCATTTTTTGGGCCAGTGTGGAGGCGAATCTTCTTTTCTTTACAAGATCAATGGAAACAGTTTTTTGATGATGAGAACCTAAATCAATCGGGATATGGTGTTGCGAGGGATAGGCCTAAATAAGCAATAATGGATGAGGAGGTTGTTTTGAGAATTAACGTTAGGGTAGGTGCCCCGTGTTGATGATTTTGATCCACACAATCTCTTACAAGGCTCATAGTTTCTGGATATTCTATACAATCCTGGTCAACCAAGATGTATCGTGACCTAGCAACATGTTTGGTGGAGTAGAATGAAGCGCGACATTGCTGATTTGGTTTGTCCAAATGCCCGAATGTCAGCAAGTAAGTATTACACCAGAGGCCGCGGAGGAAACACTTCAGAGAAATTGCCCATTCCTGAATGGAGTGGAGAGAATTGCAATGGCTTTCGTGGTTGGTCTTCCCAACGAACCTAGACAAGTTGATTCTATTTGGGTACTTGTGTACAATTACCTAAGAAGGCGCTCAGTCATTCTCGTCACGGTGAACTTACAATACACCGCAGAGAAGTTAGCCAAACTTTATATTTCAGAGATTGTTCGATGCATGGATTTCACTGTCCATCTATTTAACGACTATTTAGTCATTTTGAGCAGCAGATTTATTTCTGGAAAAACTGGCTTAGTCGACGGATCCCAAGATGGACCGTCATGGGTACGACGGACCGTCGAGGATTCTCGTCTCAAAACACTTTTAGAAATTTAGAAATTTGGGTACTGAGATCCGACTCTTTAAGCGTCACGACGGTGTGGCAGGCACGGCCACTTCCTCAAGGAATGACGGGCCTTCAAACAGACTCATTATGAATTGAGTCTCTTGAACATTATGACGGAAGCAGCAGGACGGACCGTCGCAGGCGTCGACGGGCCGTCACAAGGCTGGGTAACCCTGACTGGGTCAGATTTCTGTTAAAATTAATTTTAAGGGGAGTTTTGGACTCTTCATCGATATTTAAAGTTAATTGGATTAATATTAATAATTCCCTTAGAACTGTGTTGGGTTAAGGAGACAACCTAAAATAACAAGTGGGTTATTTTATACATCTTTAATACTTAATTTTATACCAATTAGGGTAAAGAAATAGGTTTTGGAATATAAAAATAGAAAGAACATGAGAGGAAGAACGTCAAGAGAAGAGGGAAACGAATAGGATAACAAAATTTTGAGATTTGCTTTGCTTGATCACAAATCTCCGGGGGAGGTGGTTATTGGTTTATGCTATTTGGTATGTAAACACTTAATAGCGAATGATATGTAAGTATGTGAACCCTTCTATATGCTTAAATTGTATACTGTATGAATTGTGATTACATTATGGTGGATAAAAAATAAGCATTTGATGAAGGCATTGATGATGCCTTGGTATAAAAGAAGGTGATGAACTATGTGATGAGAGTAGGGAACGGGGTTATGTCACGAACCGAACGTTAGAATTAGGGGGGATCGGGATGGTGGGTTTCACGAACCGGACACGTAGAATTAGCGGGATTGGGTGTCACGAATCCGACACGAGGATTTGGGGATCGGGAGTGGTCACGCTTCCGACACACCGGATAGTTATAGGAGCGGTAGGAGTGCACGTACCGACACGAGAGAAATAAACATAATGAATCTTGAAAGACGTTAAGTATACTCAATCTAATGAACATAATTCCCAAATGGGTGAATTGGCATTTGAGGTTTGAGTCCTCATGGGTGTGAACTTGGTGGGCTTATTAATGCTAATAGACATGTTGTGCTAATCATTGAGTTATTGTAGTTTATATATGATATTATTTGATATTTTATACTTTTCGATTTGTGGAGTCTGGCAGCAAACGTGTGCCATCGTCTTCAACTCAGCCGCAACTCTAGCAAGTTTCTCAAGCCAGATTTCAGGGTGAGATATTGCTTCTAGCTTGGACTGGGATCGTCATCTCATGTCTTGATGACCGTTGAGATTCCGGGCATGGACTAGCTTTTTACTTATTTTACATTCTTAGATACTCTTGATTATAATTGAGGATAGATGTTCATTGTGGTGATGACTTCCAGGTTTGGGGAATAAAATAGTATTGAGTTTTCTAAGTTATTTAATCGATTTTCATTAATGAATTTTAAGTCTTCCACATTATATTTGTTAGTTATGGTTGAAACGTGGAATTGGAGGGTGGTTCTCTCACATAGTAGGATTAAGTGTGGGTGACAGTCGACAGCCGTTTTGGGGGCGTGCACTTTGATGCATCGTAGCTAATGTGTGTAAACTAAGAAATCACAAAATTTTAGTTTACAGGTCTTCATTACAGGTTACATTCCTCAAAAAAATATTGGATTGGAGAATTTGAATATCAAAGTATATCTTAAATTATTTGTTCAATAATGAGAAAGTCGCTAACACCCTTAAGCCAATATCTCTAACATGCCCAATATACTAAAATGGGCATAGGGTTCGATGTACCCCATACCCTATCTTAAAAGTTAATCGGGGATATTCACCTGACCAAGTACATTTTCTAGAACGTTACATTATCCCCCCTTAGAAACATTCGTCCTCGAATGACACTACACATCTTTTTAAATCAAACATGGTATTTTAGAAAAACATATAAACACACTTCAAACTTTACTATTTGTAAATATCTGATTCACATCTTACTCAAGATGATGCACATCACTCAAAGCTTATCGGAAGCTTTATATATAAGATTGAGGAACTTCCTTCTCAACGTCAATTTAACTCAATGCACATCACAACTCATGCGACAAAAAAGTCATGTCAAATCTATTAAAAAACAGCACTATGAATGCAAGCATGAACTCATATTGACGCATATAGTGCAAGTATAAAACACAAAGTTATGGACAAAAAATACCAAAACAGACTAATGCACTAAAATTTAGAGTTTAAAAAAAAATTATACTTACGAAGAGTGTATCTAACCTCAAGAACTGAATAAGTGAGGGTAATGGGATCTCATGTTGGCCTCGACCTCCAATGTTGCTCCCTCACCAGGGTAGTTCTTCCATAACACCTTTACGGTGGCAACCTCCCTGTTCCTCAGCTGCTTCACTTGGCGATATAGAATTTCAACTGAAACTTCTTAATAAAAAAGGTTTTCATCGACTCCACATCGCTCCATAGGGAGGATAGTTGCTAGATCACCTAGACACTTTTCAATCATCAAAACATGAAACACTGGATGAATAGAAGCCAAGCCATTTGGTAACTTCAGTTCATAGGCAACATTCCCTACTCGTTGTAAGACCTCATAAGGACCTATATACCTCGAACACAACTTCCCTTTCTTACAAAACCTCATCACCCCTTTCATGGGTGATATTTTCAGGTAAACATTGATCACCTACATTGAATTCATGAGCCCTCTTCCTGTTATCAACATAAGATTTTTGACAACTATAACCGGTACCCAATCTATGTTGATCATTCTCACCTTTTCCATAGGCACATGTATGATCTCAATTCAAAGGATGGAAGACTCTCCTACCTTTAAAAAAAACAAGTGAGTACCTACATCTACTTCTATACAGTACTTCAAAAGTTGTCATCTCAATACTTGAATGGTAGCTATTATTATAAGAGAACTCATGAAATGGCAAGTGATCACCCCAACTCCCTTTGAAGTCAATAACACAGTCTCCCAGCATTTATTCAAGGGTCTGAGTACACTTTGCTTGTCCATCCGTATGAGGATAAAAAGCAATATTGAGCTTCACCTCTGCACCCAAGATCTTTTTAAAAGATCTCCAAAAGTAAGAATTGAACTGGTCTCCCCTATCTGGAATGATACATAAAGGGATTGCATGAAACCTCACTATATCATCAATATACAGCTTGGCATAATCTTCTTCTCAGTAAGTTGACTTCACAAGAATGAAGTGAGCAGACTTAGTCATCTTGTCAACAATAACCCAAATTGAATCATGCAGTTTCCTTTTCTTGGGCAGACCAAAAACAAAGTCAATATCTCCCACTTCCATTTTAGGATCTCAATTGACAAGGTAAGATATCCAGGCTTAAGTTTTTCGGCCTAAACCTGTTGGAAATTGCGGCACACCTCCACAAACTTTGAAATATCTCGCTTCATACCTTCCCACCAATAGATCTCCTTGAGATCATGATACATCTTGGGGGAACCTGGATGAATGGAATACCTGGATCCATGAGCCTCTGCAAAAATATTATGTCTTACATTACGAATATTGGGCACACACAATTTGTCATGGTATCTAAGCACACCATCCCTTCTAGGGAGAATGATTTATTCAACTTACTCAACACTAGGTCTTTCAACTCCATGAGTATTGGGTCAAGATGCATCTTAGCTTTAACATCGACAACAAATGATGACTCAGAACTTGAATGATTTGACGTACCCCCACTTTTTGTATTTAATAGTCGTACACCTAAACTAGACAATTGGTGTACATCTTTAACTAGCTCCTTCTTCTTATCATCAATATGAGACACACTGCCCATGCTCAATCGTCTCAAAGCATCGGCCACTACATTGGCCTTACCTAGTTGATAGCAGACAATCATGTCATAATCCTTGAGGAGCTCTAGACATCTTCTCTGACGAAGCTTCAGTTCTCTCTGTGTTAAAACATAGTGAATACTTTTATAATAAGTAAATACATTAACATGTACACCATATAAATAATGTCTCCAATGTTTTAAAGAAAATACATCAGCAGCTAACTCAAGATTATGTGTAGGATAATTCTTCTCGTAGATTTTCAACTGACGCGATGCATATGTAATCACCTTGCCATCCTGCATAAGAACATAACCAAAAACCTACTCGGGAAGCATCATTGTATACCACATACCGTTCACTACTCCTCGGCAATGTGAAAACTAGTACTAATGTCAGTTAGTCTTTGAGCTTTAGGAAACTCTTTTCACAAGTTTCAGACCGCTCAAACTTTGCCTTCTTCTTTGGTAAAGCTCTCCATAGAGAAACATTAGAAGAAAAGTCCTCAATAAACCTGCAATATTAATTTGCACAACACAAGAAACTTCGGATGTCTATACTAGTTAGGGGTTTCGGCAAGTTCTTTACTGACTCAATCATTTTCATATCAACCTCTACACCCTAGTCGAACAGAACATGAAATAGGAAGGTTACTAATCTTAGCCTAAAATTACATTTGTTAAATTTTGAATACAACTGATGTTCCGTTAGTACTTGCAATGTAATTCTCAAATGTTGTTCATTCTCTTTTATGGTCTTAGGGTATATGAGGATGTAATCAATGAATACTATGACAAAAGAATCAAGGTATTCATGGAACACCTTAATCATAAGATCCATAACGCAGCTGGTACGTTAGTGAGACCAAATGACATGACAAGAAACTCGTAATGACCATACCTAGTATGGAAGGTAGTGTTTGGAATGATCTCTTGTCTCACTCTAAGATGGTGATACCCTTACTGGAGATCTGTTTTAGAGAAGAAACATGAACCTTAGAGATGATGAAATAGATCATCAATTCTAGGAAGAGTGTATTTGTTCTTTATAGTTACTTTGTTGAGTTGCAGATAATCGATACACATTCTAAGGGTTCCATCCTCTTTCTAAACGAACAACACTGGAGCAGCAATGGGATATTCTCGACTAGATGAAGCCCTTATCAAGTAGATCTTTCCACTTAAACTTCAACTCTTTGACTTTATCTGGAGCCATTCAATAGGGAAGAATGGAAATTGGATTGGTGTTGGGATCTAGGTCAACACAAAGTCAATTTCATGTTGTTGAGGGATTCCTGGTAAATCATCCGAAAAGACATCTTGAAACTCCTTCACTATGGACACAGAGTCTATGGAAGGAACTTCATATTCTACGTCATTGACTATTACTAAGTGATATAAATACCCCTTAGATAACATCTTATTGGCTTTAAGATGGGAAACTATTTGGCCTGTTGGAATTCAACTATGCCTTTCCCATTCAAGCTCTTACTCTTTAGGAAACTAATACCTTACTACCCTATTTCTATAGTCTATCGTATCATAGCATTTATGGAGCAAATCAATATGCAAAATTATATCAAAGTCAAGTACGGTTAATTCTATTAGGTCAGCATAGGTAACACTATCAAGAATAGTTATTGAGAAAAACTCTATATACTCTATATGCTCTAATGTTGTCCCTTATGGGTGTCCTAACTAAAAACAATTCATGCAACATCTCAGGAAGCAAGTGAAAATTTACTAGATCCTTAAAGTAGCTGTAGTCCTTCATTTTCCCAATCGTTATTACTTTTAATAATGGGTTCTGGAATTTTGTGAAATATTGTGGTCTTACTTTCTTTGTGCTTCAGAAGATTATAATTTTTGCGTTGTAATATTATTCTTAAAGCACAGTATATTGTTGATATAGCACATTTTTAAATTAGTTAATTTTGTCATTAATTGTCTGTTTATTATTATTTCTTTATTTTGTTTTCTTATATCTGTGGTCATACATCCAAATTCAGTCTTATTGCTGATTCGTATTTATCTATATTTCTATATTTTTTGCGATGGGGATCCATCCATTTTTTGCTCATTTTACGTACTTCTAAAACTTTCTGGGGGTAGGTTTTATCCATATGTAAACTGTTCCTACGAATGTTCTCTATATATCTTGGTGTGTTCTGTTGTTTTTATTTTTATTATCTATTCAATGTTTAGAGATATTTAATGTCCATAATAATATTGTTTTACTTCATCTGTTACAATTAAATCTACGAACGTATATTGTTCGCTTGTTGGTTTTGGTATCCGTTTTTATTTAGTCTGCTATTCCATATTGCATTCGCTCTAATGATTGTGATAACTTTCGGTTGTAATACAGTTGGTGGGTTTTTATTGAAAGTAACAAGAAGAATACCAAAACATATAGAAGAAATAAAAAAACACAAGATATATCAACTGAAAAGAATTGGCAAGATTAAAATTACTATATGAAAATAGCAAAAAGCCCCCAAAAACAAATAGAAAAAGAAAAAGAAACTAGAAACAGAAAATGAACTTAAAATGAAATAAATAAAATGACACAAAAATTAACGAAGATCTTGAATTTACATTTTCATCTGAGTTCATGTGAATTTCATTAATTACAAGATCTTAGTTTTAATTTTGTTCCATTTTATTATTTCATTTTTTAGTTCATTTCTTTTTCTAAGTTCTTTTTCTTGTTCTATCTGTTTTGCTTTTGCTTTATTTTCAATATAGTTACTTTTAATCTAGCCCAATTCTTTTTCTAGTTCCTATATTCTGTGTTTTTTATTTTCTATATGTTGTACTCTTGTTTGCTTCTATTTTTAGTTGTTCTATTTCTTTTATTGGCTATTTTCATTTTCTTGTGTATTATTACCATAGCTGTCAAACTATCTTCTAATTTGTGTTCTTTTTCTTAAACATTAACTATAGGTATTCCTATTTTATATATCTTCTTCCTAAATTTGAAAAATATTATTTTATTATTCATTCTGTCTTGATTTTCATTATGTTTTTTATCTTAGCAAAGTTCTTTATTCATTTATGATTTATGTATTATATTATGTTGTTAATTAATATTCAAGACAAATCTAATTCTAATCTTAAACATTAAATATAACTGTTCTTTGTGCTAGTATTGATTATTACAGACTTCTGCTAATATATTTTCTTCTAACCTTCTTTTTCTATGTGGGAATTCTGTTCTTTTTCAGTATTTTTCCATATTTTTCTATAATTGTTGTTTATATTTCTTTGTAATACTGTTTTTCAAAATAACAAACAATTTTATTTGTATTCATTTTCGAAAATTATAGTTATCAACTGATCTTTTTTATCATTTTCTTGCTTTAGTTAATTGTAATAATGTATATTCATATATAAGGGTTTTAACTTCCCCGTATTCACATTATTTTTCTAACTTTTTATCTATCTTGGTTCTTTGATTTTATTTTCTTTACTTGGTTCATTATATTCTTTTGGTATAAAATTTTAAAAAGCTGACTTTAATTTGTCGGATTTCTAATAGTTTTTTAAATGTAATTTCTACCATATGTCTTAGCCCAATGTTCAGCATATTTAATCTCCAATATCTAAGTCATCATATCAAATCAAACATGTCATTAATAAAGTTAAATCTTGTATACTTGGTATAGTTAATTCAGTCCAACCTTGAGTTGTTAGTTGCTATTATTTCGGTTCATGTACTAAATTTATCATTTAAATTTCTCTTTTTTTCAGTCTTAAAGTTTCTAATATTATAAAGAATAATATTCTTATATTCATCATCATCATCAATTAGATAAGTAGTCATCGTTAGTAAATGTTCCATAAAAGTTTTTTTATTTTTTTCCAATCGCTTAATAAATTATTACTTATTATTATGTAATATTAATGACTTATAATCATCTCGTCTAGTCACTACTTACAGCTTTCTTCTTTAATTGAGTACCCTAAACAGCGCCTAACTTTGTTACTCCCATAACGCCGTCTTTGCCTACCGGTTTCAACATTCAGGATGCATAGTCTGGGTAATACGTTTAAAGAGTATTTATGTTGCAAACCGTCAAAGATGCTTTTATAACATTATTAAAACCATGATAAACAACTATAATTCACAAGAGATTTTTTCAGGAATAAATTGATTTAGCTACTCATAAACTTAGAGTATATACCTGAATTTGTTAGATTTGAGGATAGATTCAAGATTTTCCATTTAGTCTATATTTGATTAACTAGCTCTGATATGATACCAATTTTGGGGTGTTGGATGGATGGAAGCGTAAAGAGGAGACAAGAGAGTAGTGAGAAGATGTGGAAGGAGGTTGTGTGGTCATTTATGAAGGCAAATGCCCCTTATATTAGACATTACCAAAATGACCTTCATCTTTATAAAAAGACAATTGTCTTTACTATTACACAGTAAACTTGACTTCTTACTATTTACACAGTTACTTGACGTCTTTACTATTACGATAACGACATACTGAACATATTAACTGTACCGACTTTTTACAAGAAACAAAATAAACTTTGGCCAAATGCCGACAAGACTATGGACATTAATGTGATACATAATCTTTATGTCTCTTTCTTCCTTTTTCGTTCCAATATCCTTTGTTCTTCACATCTTTATTCTAGTGGACGTCTGGACATAATGCTTCTCATTCACCATTTTGAAACACTATATGGTCAGGATATTTGTGGCCTATAATTTGCAATATTCGTGTCATTCCCAAAATGGCTGAAATATAAAATTCTTTAGTTATAGCTGTGTAGTAGGTTATTGTTTGGCTTTAGCAAGATCATATCCATGCCTTAGATCTTCAATATCTGCTATTCTAAATTTCTCTGCAATTTGCGTAGGAGATTGTCTGGTCTTATTGTAATATGTCAAATTTGCATTTTGTTTAAGTTAATTATTTGTTCATCTCATTTAGTATAGTGCTATTCCAATAGTTCTTTATTCAGCAAATTGGGAATAATCCAACTTTTTTGTGTATTTCTTATCTTGATATCTATTTTTTTGGGATTAGTCATTTCATCAGTAAAGTCCAATCTTTATAGCTTGTATTGTAGGTTTAAACTTCGTCATTTATTTTTATCTCTGCTGTAGCTGCGTCAAACTTGATATAAACAAAGGAGTCCCTTAGGTACTCTTTTATATTGTAAAAAGGCTTTATATAATTACGGTTATCTTTGATATCTTCGTCTCAGGTACTGTATATACAGTAATGAATAATCCGTAGTTGTAGCAGGTTGCTACTAGATTGGGGTGGTTCCGGTTGTGCAAAATTAGCTTATTGTATCCTTTTGTAAATATTGTGTTGATATAATCTGCAGTGGGGTTTTTTATTTCTTTTGCTCGGGTTTAGTTTTTAGAAATGTTTGTACTTGTGTATATTTTCTATGTATGTTCTTGTGATGTAATAGATGTCTTGTTTTTGGAGTCTAAGCTAGCTTAGAAAGGTATTGTTTGTGGGTTTCACAGATATATTTTGGGGTATTTGGGGAGTTGTATGTTTGAGAATAGTTATTCAAATTTGTATTTGGATATTTCACCTATTTTCATCCTTTTTGTAGGTTGTCTGTTGTAGATGTGCTGGCTTGTAGCTGCATTTTAAACAAACATTGTTTATGGGTTTTCGAGGAGTTTTCACCTCGTCTCCTTGTCGCTCTGGAATTTTTGTGTCTCATCAACATAGCTCCGACATATTTATAGTCATGCTGCTGACTTTTAATTTTGAAATTTGTGACTCTTACTATACTGTCTACTTTCGTAGAAACGTGGAGTAATTAGCTTTGAGTATTTGTTCTGTTGTACTCTGTTCAGTTTGGTTCCTTTTCTTTGATAGGTAATCGGCAACGAGGATTTCACAATTTTTTTTATAAATTTCCCCAATTGTAAAATGGTAAAATGCAATATATTCAATTACCAATCTCATTATTTCTTTTTGTTTTAACTGAATCATCTAACTTGTTTGTTATCCAACCCCCCCCCCCCCCTTTTACTTGTGTGTTTATCTTGTTATTTACAATAAATTATTGTAAACAATATATGGTTCAAATGACTAATAAACATTTATATAATGCAAAATAATTTTTCTATTATTCCTTTTTGCCTGTGCTTCAGTATATGATCCTGAGTATACCTGCATGGTGTCTATCTTGTCTTTATTATATTTATTATTTCATACTCCTCCATAAATGTGATCAATGAATTTGTTTCAAAACTATATATGTAAAATTTTACTTTTCATCGGGGAAATATAAAATTGTGTTAATTTTTTGCATAATTTTTTGAGTTTTTATATGTTCTTTATCTGTATGTAAAAATAATATTCACATTTTTAAATTTTTTATCTAGTGGTTTAAATGTTCTGCTAGTTTTGTTATGTATTCTCTTACTTGATTACTAATCCTAAAAATGATTGTAACTTCTTTGTTATTATCTGTTTGTTTTTTTTATTTTTTTGTGGTTTGTTTTTTTTTTTATTTTTTTGTAATAAGTGTGATTATTTTTTGTACTAATGAGTGCATTTTTATTCCGTTTGTATTATATTTGTTATTCCTAAAAAATCTATCTGTGGTTCATATTTCTGATTACTTGTATTAAGCTAATACGGAATTTTTTATTATGGTATACATTTTCTAATAAATTTTAGATGTTCTTCTGGTTCTAGAATATAATAATATGTAATCTATGTATAAATGCCAATTTTCTAATTGGTTAAAATAATTATCTAAAAAATGTTGGTATCACCGGTGAATTTTTTTATCCAAATGGTATAATACATTCCTCATAGAAACCTTGCGTGGTACTGTTGAAATGTGTAATGTTTAGATTCTTCTTCTAGTTTGAAATGAAAAATCTTGATTTATAGTCTCAATTTGTAAAATAGTTATTTCCTTGTATTGTCTTATTAAGTATTTTATTAGTATGGTAGTTGTATGTTTTGTTTGGCGTTTAGATTTCTGTGAATCTATAAACCATTTAATCTTACCTCTTTTTTTGTACTATGTTTTATAACTATAAATGTCGGGCTTGTTGTTTGCTATTCCGTCTTGTTTAGATAATTTTTTTCTGAAATAATTCATTGAGTGTGTATTTTAAATTCTTGTAGGTCATCAAAAGTTATACCTTTTAATGGTTGTTGTGTTAATTAACTATTTTATTCTATTAGTTCAATTTTTACTTTTGGTTTTATGTTTTTCCATCATTGCAATGGGTCATCATTGTTATAGTTGTTCAATTGTTCATTAATTATTTTCATTGTCTAGATTAAATATAATTAAATTTCTAATTGTGTTCTTGTTCTTTATCTATATTTTTTCAATTATTGGTTTATGTTTTCACTGGCTTTTATCCATTCAAACTTTTCTTTGATTATTTTTGACGGCTTTTTTGCTCCTATTATGTTCCACAAGGTGTAGTAAACCACCAAGTGTGGGGGGGGGGAGGAGGGGGGAAAAGGGAGCGAGAAAGGGCAGGTCGAAGCACATAGGGGGGGGGAAAGGCAAAAGGGGAAAGGGGGGAGGGGGAAGAGGGAGCCAATGGGGGAGCGGGAGAGGGGGGGCGGGAGAGGGGAGCAGACGGCGGCGGGGGGAGGGTGGGGGGGGGGGGGACAGGGGAGTGGGGGGGGAGGGGGGGGGGGGTGGGAAAGGGGGGGGGGGGGGAGAGGGGGGGGGGAGGGGGGGGGGTGTGGGGGGGGAAGGGGGGGGGGGGGGGGGGGTGGGGGGGGCAGGGGGGGGGGGTGGGGGGTGGGGGGGGGGGGGGGGTGGGGGGGGGTGGGGGGGGGGGGGGTGGTTGGGGGGGAAGGGGGGAAGGGGGGGGGGGGGGGGGGTGGGGGGGGGAAGGGCGAGGGGGGGGGGGGGGGGGAAAGGGGGGGGGGTGGGGGAGTGGGGGGGGGTGGGGGGGGGGGGAAGGGGTGGGGGGTGGTGGGGGGGAAGGGGGGGGCGGGGAGGGGGGTTGGGGAGGGGGTTGGGGGTGGAGGGAAAGGGGGGGGGGGGGGTGGGTGCGGGGGGGGGGGGAGGGGGGGGGGGGGGGGGGGGGGAAGGGGGGGAGGGGGGATGGGGGGGGTGGGGTGCGGGAATGGAACGGGGGGGGGGGGGGGGTGGTGGAAGGGGTTGGGGGGGGGATGTGGGTGGTGTGGAGGGGGGTAGTGGGGGTGGGATGGGGAGGGAGGGGGGGGGGTGGGGGGGGGGGAGGGGGGGGGGTGAAAAAAAACAAAGTTGTTTGGTGAAGTTTTTGTGGGTTTACTTTTTTGTGTATTTTTGTTTTGTGCTGTTTTTTGTCTTTTTTTTTTGGGTTGTCTTGTTTTTTTAATTTTTTTTTTTTATTTTTTTTGTTTTTTTTTTTTGTTTTTGTTTTGTTTTTTTTTTTTAATTTTTTTTTTTTAAATTTGTTTGGTTTGTGGTTTTTTTAAAATACTGGTTACTACCATGGTTGTTTTTAATTTTTCCCATTTATCTTCTGGTAAACAATATATTTACATATGTTTTCTTCTGCTCCTGTATCTTATCATTAGGGGTTATAGTATCTGTTGTGATATCCTTCTATGATAATTTTGCAAGGGGTAATATTATTTTCATTATTCATCTGTTTCTTTTATAATTATCTTTTTTGTTTTTCGCAGGTTAGGTCAATTGGTCGTTTTCTATATATAGGTTTACTTCTTAGCCATTATTACCTAACATATATTATATTTCTTGGTATAGTTTAAATTGTATTTTTAATGGTATTCCACCTATAATTATTTCGTTCTTGTTGTTTCTTCACTTGTAGTTATTATTTAACATGGCAATCCAGGCATGTGTGTCCTGGTTTTAGTATTTCTTCTTCTAATACTAGTCACTTGTATATGATTTCTTCTTGTCCTGGGTTTATTAAGATTTATATTTTCTTGAATCCATTATTCCTGTTATAAATAATGATTTGTGTTTGTTTATTTCTGCTAGAAATCTGGTGGTATTTCATATTTTCTTTTTGATGTACTTAGTCTGGATGAAATAGTTATTGTTATGGTATTTGGTGTGTGTACTTGTATGTGGTTTTATACTGAGAGGTACTTTAATCTTTCTTTACTATTTCTAAATCTCTTCATTCTCATTTCTTTGATAACTATAATCATTATTATCTATTACTGTAATTATTCTGTCAATGATTTTCTATTTTTTATTTATCAATTTGGTTTTTTGCCATTATTTTAGTTTTGTTGTTAGTTATATAGAGATTTTTACATTCTTGCTGTGAATATCTTAATTCTGGTGTAATTTTATCCTGACATTTTCCAATATATAATAATGATTATCTATTATTTGATCTGGTATGCTACTGTATAGTTAGCACTTATTTAAATTAAATTTTTGGTGATACTAGAGTTCTTAAAACTGCACTTAATTACGCTTTTTCTAAGATGTAGTATTCTATCATCTGCTAAATATATTTCAATAGGATGTATCATTCATTCCCTGAAAAACATGCTTTTATTAATATTTCTGTGCTCCTAAATGTTACATAATTTATAGCTGTTTATTTTTTATATTTTGTATTTCTTTATTATTACTCTTTTACTTATTAGGTATTAATATGCCTTTCCGCTTGTGTATTTGAGTCTATAACATGTTCTTTCTGACTAAAAATACATAATATTCTTCTTTTTTGTAGTTTTTAAACCAAGTTTTTATTTGGGTATTCAAGTATCTTTTCAACAATTAAATTAATTCTTTTCATTTATTTGTTCAAAACTTGTATTGTCAAATATATTCTTTTGGTGGATATTTCTTCATTTTCATGATTTTCTTCAGGATTATCTTTATTTCACTTTCAGTCATTGGATTTCTTCGTCTGACTGTCGGTTCCTCATATCGGGGTCAATGTTTTTTACTCATTTTCTATTATCCCTATACTTCATATATGCTATCTTTTAATTTAAATTCATAATCGATATATTCCATTTTGCATGTATTTTTCGTCATCTATTATTAATTCTGCAATGTTTCTTTTTATATTTTTGGTATTTACAATCTTTAGCTATGTGCCATATTTTTCTGCAATGTAACATGCATTGGGATATTTTTCCTTTTTGGTCTATAGGTCTCTTTGTTTTATAATTTTTTAATAATATCTTCTTCTGGGTGTTTATATTATCTTTTGGTTCTATTTTTTGTATAATGTTTATATCTTTTGGATTTTTGTTTTGTGCTCCAAATTGTGGTGCAAATCTTATTTTGCCAAAATGGATAAATTTTTATTAGTACTTTTCCATTTTAAGTTTTTCCTTTTGTTTTCACATAATTGTGTGAACCATTGCGATAAAAATTCCATTCTGATCCTTAAATAGATGTAAGTCCTTCATTTTCCAATCTTTAATACTTTTGTACTAAATGGTTCTGGTAATTTTGTAAAATATTGGGGGTTCTTACTTCTTTTGCTCATTAAGATTATCATTTGCTTTGTAATAATATTCTTTAAATGCACAAGTATATTGTTCTATATAGCAACATTTTACGTAAGGTAAATTTTGTCTTAACTTGTCTGTTTTATTTTTTTCTTTATTTTGTTCTCTTATATTCGTGGTCATACCTCCAAATTCAATGCTTATTGATTGATTCGTTTTATCTAATATTATCTATTTGTTGCTGATGGGGATCAGCCATTTTGTATCATTTCTAAGTACTTCTAAATTTCTTGGTGTAGGTTTTCTATCCATAATTTAACGTCCTACGAAGGTTCTTTCTATTATATCTTGATGTTTCTGTGTGTTTTATTTTATTATCATCAAGTGTGTAGATATTTTATTCATGTCCATAAAATATTGTTTTTACTTAACATATGTTACACAATCTAAAACTAGAAATTATATGTGTGCGCTGTTGGTTTGGTATCGAGTTTTTTATTAGTCTTGTGTTCCATAGCATTAGCTCTATCTGATTGTTGATAACTCTGTGTAATAAGTTGGTGGTGTTTTTCTTGGATTAGCTCTAGGACTACTTCTGGGACTCTGTCTGTTTTTTTAAACTCTTGATGTACTAGGTCTATTTGATCTCCTGGTTTATTTCTTTTTTTAGTTATTTGTTTGTGCTATCATTTCGTGTATGTTTCACTTATCCATTATTCTGATTTTTGGTCATTTCATTT
Organism: Solanum habrochaites; assembly: GCA_027704765.1. Lineage (NCBI taxonomy): Eukaryota > Viridiplantae > Streptophyta > Magnoliopsida > Solanales > Solanaceae > Solanum > Solanum habrochaites. The sequence goes on from JAKWJA010002495.1 coordinate 30,473,753, forward strand.
TCATATATTCGTGTTATGAAATAATGATTTGGTGTTATTCTTTTATAAATTCTTGTGGTATTTAGATTTTCTTTGTGATTATACTTATTCTTGATGAAATAGTTCTGTATTGTATTGTGGTTGTACTTTTACTTGGTATACTAGAGGACTAATCTTTCTTTTACTATTTCTAAATCTTCTTCATTTGGTCATTTCTTTTGAACTATAATCCATTATGTCTATTACTGTAATTATCTTTCATGGAAGATCTAAGGCAATGGATATTGAGCTTGCTAAAGCAGGAAAAAATACCTAAGACAAGGACCCGTTATACGAAAAAATTTATTCAGCCAATGTGATGACAAGATATTGCAAATAATAGGACAAAAATATCCGACCATTATTATGTTCAATCAAATGTTGAAGAGAAGACAATATGTGCCAGAAGTTTAAACATATAGAAGAATAAATAAAAAACAACAAGAATATATGAATTCGAAAAAGAATGGCAAGATTAAAAATTACATTATGAAAATAAAAACAAAAAAGCCAAACAGAGTAGAAAAAGAAAAAGACTAGAAAAAGAAAATGAAACTGGAAAATGAATAAATAAATGGAACAAAAATTAACAGAAGATCTCGAAAAATAAAATAAAATTAAATAGATGAAAATGAAAAGGACCAAAAAATCAGAAATAAATGAATAAGTGAAACATACACGGGAAATGTTAGTAACAAACAAATAAATTACTGAATACATAGATATTGGCTAACACCTTAAGCCAAATATTCTCTTAAAATGCCAATATTAACTCAATATGAGGCATTGAGAGGCCTATGTACCCAATAGATATTCTTAAAATACGATAGACTTTTTCAGTCACAGGACATGTTCTGAATGTACATTATCCCCACGTTAGGAACATACATCCAAGAATGACACTACACATCATTTTGAATCAAACAGGGTATTTTAGAAAAAAACGTCAACATACTTGAAACATTACTATTTGTGAATATTTGATTGACAACTTACTCTAGATGATGCACATCACTCAAAGCATATCTTTAGCTTCTTATCTGAGATTTAGGAACTTCCTTCTCAATTCCAATTAAACTCAATGCTCATCACAACTCATGTGACATAAAAATCATGTCAAATCTATACAAAAAGAGGAACATGAATGCAAGCATGAACACATATTAACTCATATAATGTAAGTATAAAACACACAATTATGGACATAAAACACCAAAACCAACTAATGCACTAAAATTTAGAGTTTCATATACAAATCAGACTTACAAAGAGTATATATAACCTCAAGAACTGAATAAGTGAGGGTAATGGGATCTCATGTCTGCCTGGGTCTCCCATGTTGCTCCCTCAACAAGGTGGTTCCTTCATAACACCATTACGATGTCAACCTCCATTTTCCACATCGGCTTCACTTGGCTATCTAAAATATCAACGAAACCTCTTCATAAGAAAGATTCTCATCGACTCCTAACCCCTCAACAGGCATATGAATGTCGTATGACCTAGATACTTTTTGAGAATCGAAACATGAAACATTGGATGAATAGAAGCCAAGTCTTTTGGTAACTTCAATTCATTGGAAACATTCCAAACTCATTGTAAGAACTCATAAGGACCTATATACTTCGGACTCAACTTCCCTTTCTCACCCAACCTTATACCTTTCATGGGTGATATCTTCAAGTAAACTTTATCACCTATCTCGAATTCAAGAGCCCTCATTGTGTTATCAGCATATGATTTTTTACGACTGTAAGCGGTAGCCAATCTATCCCTAAACATGATCACAATTTCCATAGATTGGTGTATGATCGTAGGGAAAAAGATGGAAGAATCTCCTAACTAAAACTACCTAACTAGGAACCCATATCTTCTACCATGCAGTGCTTCAAAAGGTGCAATCCCAATACTGGATTGGTAGTTATTATTATAAGAGAACTTAATCAGTTGAAAGTGATGATCCTAACTACCCTTCAAGTGTATATCAAATGCTCTCATATTTTCCTTAAGGGTCTTAATTGTACGCTCTGCTTGTCCATTCGTCTAATGATGAAAAGTAGTACCGGGCTTCACATGTGTACCCAAGCTTTTTCGGAAAGATCTCCAAAAGTGAAAAGTGAAGTGGGATCCCTTATCTGAAATGATAGATAAAGGGATCCCATGACACCTCACTATCTCATTAATATACAGCTTGGCATAATCTTCTACCCTGTAAGTAGACTTCATAGGAATGAAATGAGTAGAGTTAGTCATCATGTCAACAATGACCCAAATGGAATCATGCAATTTCCTGGTCCTGGGCAGACCAACCACAATGTTCATATTAATAGCCTTGCACTTCCATGTGCTCCATGCTGAAGGTGTTCGTCCTTAACCTGTTGGCGATTGGGGCACACCTTCACAAATATAGAAATATCTCGCTTCATTCCTTCCCACCAATAGACCTCCTTGAGATCATTATACATTTTGGTGGAACCTGGATGAATGGAATACTTTGAGCCATGAGCTACTGCAATAATATTTGGTCTCATAATATCAATATTTGGCACACGTCATCTTCCATGGTATCTAAGCACACAATCCCACCTTGGGAGAATGATTTTTTTAGATTACTCAACATAGAGTCTTTCAACTCCATGAGTGATGGGTCGAGATGTTTCTTAGCTTAAACATCTACAAAAAATGAGGATTCATAACTGGAATGAACTGAAACACCCCCCACTTTACGATTTACCAGCTGTACACCAAATCTAGCAAATTGGTTTATCTATTTACCCAACTCCTTCTTCTCATCATCAATATGAGCCACATTGCCCATGCTCAATCTGCTTAATGCATCGGCCACTACGTTGTCCTCACCTGGGTTATAGTGAACACTCATTTCATAATCCTTGAGAAGCTCTAGCAATCTTCTCTGACGAAGATTCCATTCTCTCTATGTAAAAACATATTGAAAACTTTTGTGATTAGTAAATACATCAACATGTACACCATATAAAAAATCTCTCCAAATTTTTAGCGCAAATACCACAATAGCTAAGTCAATATCATTGTAGGGTAAATTTTCTTGTGGATTTCCACTGTCTTAATGCATATGCAATCACCTTGCAATCCTGTATAAGAACACATCCAAAACCTACTCAGGACGCATCACAGTACACCACATACCCATCACCACTCTTCGGCAATGTGAGAACTTTTTTTGTAGTGAGTCGGTCTTTGAGCTTTTGAAAGATCTTTTTACAAGTTTCAGACCACTCAAACTTCACCTTCTTCTTTGTTGAAGATGTCGATGGAGTAGCAATAGCGGAAAATCCCTCAACCAATTTGTGATGGTAATTACCCAAACCATAGACACTCTAGATGTCTGTAGAAGTAAGGGGTCTCGGCCAGTTCTTTACTGACTAAATAGTTTTCAGATCAACCTCTACACCCTGGTCGGTCACTATATGACCAAGGAAGGTCAATGATCTCAGCCAAAACTCATATTTGCTGAATTTTGCATATAGCTGACGTTCCCTAAGTACTTGCAATGCCATTATCAAATGATGTTCATGCTCTTCTCTTTTCTTAGGGTATATGAGGATGTCATCAATGAATACTATGTCAAAAGAATCAAGGTATTCATGGAAGACCTGATTCATAAGATTCATAACCCGGCTGGTACGTTAGTGAGATCAAATAACATGACAAGAAACACGTAATGACCATACCTAGTCTGGAAGGCAGTGTTAGGAATAATCTCTTCTCTCACTCTAAGGTGGTGATACCCTGACTGGATATCTATTTTTAGAGATGAAACTTGAACCTTAGACATGATCAAATAGATCATCAATTCTGGGAAAGGGGTATTTTTCTCTTTATAACGAGTTTGTTCAGTTGTAGATAATCGATGCACATTCTAAGGGTTACATACTTTTTGTTAACAGACAACACTTCCTGTTCAGATGGATCCATTCTATAGGAAGGAATGGAAATTGGTTTGGTGTTGGGATATAAGTCAACACCAAAGTAAATGTAACGTTCAGGAGGGATTCTTGGTAAATCCTCCGGAAATAACTCTTTAAACTCATTCACTATGGACATAGAGTCTATGGAAGAAACTTCGTGTTCTAAGTCGTTGGCTCTGACTAAGTGATATAAATACCCCGTAGATAACACCTCATTGGCTTTAACATGGAAAATTATTTGGACTGTTGGATTTCAACTACGCCCTTCCTATTCAAGGCTCTAACCTTAGTATGAATATGAAAGCAATTACACCTGGTCGGATAGTCTATGGTAGAATAGAATTATGGACCCCAATCTATAGCCATAATTATACAAAGTCAAAGCATGTTTATCTATAACTATCGCATGGTCACTTATCAAGAACAGTAATTGGGCAATCTCCCTACACGCTTTCCATCTTGAATGATTGACTCCTATGGGAACACTAGCGAAAAAAAGGTTCATGCAAGAGCTCAGTGAGACGAAAGGGTCAATTACTAGCTACGAAATTAGTAACAAAAGACAAAGTTGATCCTGGATCTAACAATGCGTACACAGGAAAAAAAAAGACATGCAAGGTACCAGTAACCACATCATCTAACATCTCGTTCTCCTCTCTACCTTTCAAAGCATAAAACACATTCCTTATGTGAGGCTCTGATGCAACAGTAGGATTCAACTGATGTTGAGTATCTTACTTGGCCTGATTTATCACATGTCGGTAGTCCCTAATCATATGACCTCTTTTGAGGCACCCATAGAAGGAATTAGAACCTGCCATGAACTCACCTCCATGCAAACGGCCACACTTACCACATGGATTTTTGTCACGCTAGGAATTTCTATCATTGCCCTTTTTGGGGACAAACTTTCCCCATTTGGAATTAGTATTCCTGGAAGGAGTAGGATTACATGAGTGCTGGTTCATCTTCTTGAGCTTGGGCCTTTCCTGGACTCAAAATGAACTCCTACCAGTGCTAGAACCATCTTGATCCGAGGTCGTAGGCTTCTTTCCTTCTCGGCCTCTGTTGCTCCGACGACTCTACTATACTAGCTATACATGTACCATCAACCTAGAAAGGTTTATCTTGTTATAAAACATGGCTGCCCGACATTCCTATTCCAGATCATACGATACGCCAGTCAAAAACCTGTTCATCGAATCCCTACTACTGGAAACATGGGAAGAAGCATATTTGGAATGTTTTAAAGCTCAAGGAGTTATTCATTTGACTTACATTCTCTTCCCGAGTATAGGTTTGATGAATCCGCAACCTTTCCTCTCTTCTTCCTCTAGGAACTATCCTCACAGAATATAGTCTGAGAAGTCCAAGTGATGAGGATTTCTCCTGTTTTCGCCACACCCAGATATTGTACCATACTGGGCCACATTCTTAGCTGGTAGGCACCAACTCGTTGTCTCCTTTTCATTAACACCGCCATTAGACTAGAATTAGAGAATGTTGTGCAACGCGTCCACAATCGGGGGATCCTATTGTTTTGGGCCAAAAGTAGAGTGGAGATTATCTGGTGATGGGGAAATAGCGCTATCCTTGGTTCTAGCATGCGGGTTCTCCCTAGGACACCATCTCTAGTGGCATGGGGAGGGATCAGCATCTGACGAGCAGTGAGTGATCTTCTTGGGACATCAACAGTGCTTCTCTACTTCTCCACCGTCAACGGTTGGGTTGACCAGGCACTTGACTCAGCGGCGTGTTTGTAGGAGGAGCTTGTTTTCCGAGCAACTGATTTCTCCAACTCTCCTTCTACATTTCTTCTTGTTGTTCATTTTCAACACACAATAGAAGGAAGATAGATTCTAGGAATTGCAGAAAACTGACACAACACTAAACAACCAACGATTACAGAGGTAAAAGAAGGGAAGATCTAAAATCAGTAAGTACTATGTCATGGTGTGGGACAATTCACAACCATAATTAGAAACTAAACAACCGCTTGGTTATTTTTGAGCCATAGTTCCTAGGTAATTAACCTCAGGCTCTGAGATAAGTTTGTAACACCTGGGTGCCTAGGACCCTAGCGATAAAAATATCGACGTCAATAAACTCTCACAAGGTCACGAACAAACCCTTCTTATCTTCATCACACATAAGTAAATTTAGCGGACAAAATGTAGGAGACACTCTTTGAAGTTAGGACTGTTACTTAGACTTCATTATTCTTGCATTAAGAGTGATATACTAACAAATCCAATACAAATGAACCCCCAATAAACATTAAAAAAGTGAAATGAAGAAATTCATTAATATCATTAATATGGCCAAAATGGCCTAATCACAAAAGATTGAAACAAATTTTTGAAATTAAATGTTAGGGATTAAAAATCCATAGCAATGTCTGAGCACTAAGCTGAAATAAATCGTAGCATCTCAAAATCAAGAGGAATTACCAAAGTGTTATGTGGTATCGTCCAAAACAGTTTAAAATGATTTAAATTTTCTTCAGGACCTGCCACCTATTTAAAATAGTAATTGATAGGTTTAAACACACTCGTTACTAAGTTGGGTTATGCAAATAAAAACATAGGCACTATGCATGATCAAGGAAAAGCTTTTCCTATAGCAACAAGCCATTTTTGGGAATGTTAATCACTTATCTTTCCAAATTCGTTATTGAAGATCATGCTATGGAATATGATAAATTCTCATGCAATAAAGCACACAACTCATTTTCTATATGAACATAAGCTCCCCTTAGGCCTAGAGCTCCATCTTCCCAGACGCGTAGTGTATATTTGTCTTTCTTCTTTTTGTTGTGTAGTTCAATGATCTCCTTTGATACTAGTGTTACTTGACAAGTGCAATGATTAATTGTAGTTCCCATACTACAAAGATTCAATTAAGTAATCCAAAATACTAAGAAAAAATTAATTGACTACCCGTACTCCACAAATTATTTTGTCATTCTTGTAAATTTCATGAAGTTCTTTGTGAGAACTTATATTGGCTAGGGGCCCATATTTGACATTTAATAATATTAAAGATTCCGGGACATTATTGATACTCCAATTGATGAGTCATTATGTTTTGCTTTTTATTGGCATAAGTCAGTGACTGTTTAAACTTCATTCTTATCAAACACTAATGATTTGGATTACTTATGCTTTTGTTGACTAGTTCACTTTGAATTCACCATTTCTATTTTTGATATAAGTAATTTTGAATATTGCTAGTTTGACTTAGATTTATTTTTTAGACTTCCATTGGATCTTATGGCCACTGAATAAGAATGACTTACATCATTACTTAGTTTAACCTTACGATTTGGTCATCCAATCCGAACAGCCTCATCTTCGTTGTGCTTTCGTTATTTTCCCTTCTTAATTCTTAAAGAAATCTTTATCATGTAACCTGAAATAGATATGTGAGCTTAAAAATGAAATCAGGTCTTCCACACATAAAAGAGGTGGTCACCGACAAAGTGGATAACCAGATACTTCCTAAATTTTCTAGGGGATCCTCACTAGCTAGTAACCTATGGCTGGCGACATAGGTAATAGAATTCAAAGACCTTTATCCGCCTAGGTTATCGTATATCTCATGAGGATATATGTGCTGCACAATCTCATTACTATTTTATCGATAGCTAGCTCATTTATAATATTTTAGAAATTTTAGAGTTGACCGCACATATGGGAAGCATGCTTCTCGATGAGGTATGCTTAGAAAATGGATGAATGTCACCCCTTTCTATCTTGATGAATGTGATAATTAAAATCCTTACATTATATTATGCTGTGAATGAGACTTGGCTCACAAATTTATCCACAACCCTCTTAGATGAGTATCTTAGGCATTAATTGTTTAGGTCTTGCAAGTGCGACTGTCTCAATTTCTTGAAACATCCCATTATTAGATATATTGGATAACTCTAACTTAGTTATTTAAATTTACTCATCTGATCGTGTCATATGTTTATGGTATCTTGTACCATTATTTATAAAAGTATAAGGACTATTCAATGTGATTACTATGTTCATAAGTTCATGATATGGGTTGTTGGCACCATTATCACTCCCATCATGGGTCATAGCTGGTATGAGTTTAGTCCGAGTTAATCTTGTAAATTAAATATTTAACATGGTTATTTCGCCTTAAAGAACATCAAATTTACAATGGCTATAGGAAAAATTGGTATAACTTAGTAATGAGTCACATCTATTACATATTTTCGCAATCATATTGCAGCCAATGATCGAATAACCGAACTTTCCACTAAGCAGTTTAATGATATTATCACTAGCCAAGTAAGATTAACCTTATGTATATACCATAGTATCTCATAATTTAAGCAAAGCAAACTTTTGAACCATTGAATTAGCTTATAATAATAATTCAATGCTTGTTTGGCCAAGCTATAAAGTGACGTTGCATGAATATTCTTAACTAACTTAAATCTTATTCGTTATTTCTATTGAAAAACATTGCATTCAAAAATCATACAAACTATCTATGTAAAACGCACTATTATAAAAAACCTCATCATTTCAACACTAAAACTTAACTGTCATAAACGACTTATACAATTTTTCTCGAACTCAATTATGTATGAAAATATTTTGATATCATGAAAAGGATACTCGAATCATACGGACATAACCTATACGTCTCATTCGACATTATCAATTAAAGAAAATACACACATTGACCAGTAGAATAAACATACCAATAAATGCTCGCGGATTTGCATTATACATACTACTATGATCGGAAAAAAAAAAGGAGAATTAGGGAGATGGAAATTAGACAATTTCATTGGGGAACAACCTCCCTAGTTGTTTTTCTTGAATTCCAAAGTTTGAAAAGCCTACTGGGGATGAATATCCTAAGAGAGAAAAACCCATACCTACAAAAGAATTGAATCTCCGAAGAATCACCCTGTACTTTGCCATTGGGAAAATTTTTGAAAAATTTCTGAAATAGCCTAAGGAGAACGAAGAGTATTCTTTTATTTTTCTATTATTTTTCACTATTTTTTAAGATCTTAAAGTTTCTACTAGATCCAAAGTGAGGTCTAGGTCTTAAGAAATAAATATGTCTAAGTAAAAATTAGGATAATCAATATAATGAAAATATATCAATTATCTAATACCAAAAATCCCCTCACTAAAATTGACTAAAAATAGGAGAGCATTTGGCTTAGGCCAAATTCTATAAATTTCTAAGGGTTCGGTTTGACATGAATTTGAATTATTAATTAAAAAATAAGTTTCTAATTTAAACTATTTATGTTACCTAGGGTGAATACTAAAAGTAACACCAAGCCAATGGGACCATAACCAATCCCTTTGGACCAACCCTAGGTAGGTTCTCGGATGTTTCTTTGGATAGTTACTAGGAAGGTGTCACCCAGTTAGGTCTTAGGATTTTGGGAATATAGTAGTTCATTTAGTTTAGTCTAGGTTACATGTCTAAATTACGGTTAGATACGATCCTAGGAGGGTTTAGGAATCTCAAACTAGTGGCTGACTCGAGGCGTGTCGGCCTCCTACCACCCTAACCAATCGGTCGGTCTTGGTTTCCCTGGTCTCTGTTTCTATCAACATGTGTTACCGTGCACTTTCCTACCATGCACTATGTAGTTCACTTGAAAGTTCACTTCTTGTCCCAAGGATCTCACTATGTTCTTGGCATTTGCTTATTCTTACCTGATCATATTAAATGGTCATCTGTTGTGGCTACCTAGGGCTTGGACACGGATGCCCGACACTAATGTGATAAGCTAAGAAAACAAAATTTTTATCTTTAGTGTCTCATTGAAGGTACAATTCCACAATCTTGATTGGAGCAATTTAACATTAGTGTATTTTAAGTTACTTTAATACATAGAAATTGGATAAACCATTAAGCCAATATTCTATAATATGCCCCAACTATTATTCAATTGGGCATGGGGATTCCTATGTTCCCAATACATATTCTTAAAAATAATAGACCCTTCAATACGACAAGTATATTTTCTGAAATGTTACAAAAATGCCTTAGATATTGAGAGGAGTTGGTGAGTGGTTTGGATCTACGGTCTAAGAGCAACACGGCCACTCTTAACAAGCCGTGCTGGTGCACTTCGTAATGAGGGGGTCAAGGTGGGCTCATGAAGTTCCTTAGAGGATAAAAGGGGAGGCTGGCCCGTTTGAGGGAGCTACTTCTCAACACGCCACGTCACTAACCACACTCAAAAAAATCACTCACGGGATACCGTCTCACCATCCCCAACGATACTACCATGAGGTAAAATAATCACTTCACTGACTTTTAAAAAGTTCCCCGAGATTTTTACATGATTCTCCCAAATGGGAAATAAATTTTGGCGGCATTAGGACTTGATGCCAAATACTAGCTCGAATCAATTCCTTCTTTACTAGTGCTCTGAACCAAAATTAAAGAATGAAGGCTATACTAACGGATTAGCTTAGAATTAGGGTGTTATAGACCCCAACATTCTACAGGGGCGTTCCAGTATTGGATTTGTGAGAAGGAGGAAAGACGGGTCTCTTCAAAATGTATATTGGACTATAGACAATGGAACTCGTAACTATAAATAATAAGTATCCTCTTCCTACAATTGATGATTTCTTTTGATCAACTGGAAGGTGCGACTTAATTTTCAAAAATTCACTTGAGGTCAGGTTATCATTAACTTAGTGTTAGAGGAGTTGACATTCCTAAAACAGATTCTGAACAAGGTAAGGCCATTATAAGTTCATAGTCACGTCTTTTGGTCTAACTAATGCCCTAGTGGTTTTCACGGATTTATAAATAGGGTATTCCGAAATTATATTGATTCATTTGTAATTGTATTGATGATATCTTTGTATAGTGTATGAGTGAGGATAAACACACTGGTCACTTAAGGGTAGTATTGCATGTCCTAAAAAAACATCAACTCTTTGCTAAATATAGTAAGCGTTAATTTCTTCTGAGATCGATTGCTTTACTTGGTCATATTATTTCTAATAATTATCCTAGACCTTTAACTCCCACAAACATTCGAAGTTTCTAGGGTTTATCTTGGTATTAAAGGAGATTTATTGACGGGTTTGCATGTATCACTTCTCTTTTGAAAACCATAACCCATGTGAAAGTTAAATTTTAGTGGTTGGAAGCTTGTGAAAGAGGTTTCAGGTGTTTAAAAATAAACTTACTTCCCCTATGGTTTTGATTTTCTAGGTACGAAGGATTTGTTGTGTATTGCGATGTTTCTCAGGTAGGTTTGGGTTGTGTCCTCATGAAACATGGTAAGGTGATAGCATATTCCTCAAGGAAACTGAAGGTGCAGTCTTAGTATTTGCTTTGATGATATGCAGAAACTTTCTATATGAGGTGCATGTTGATGTTTTCACCGACCATAAGAGTCTTCAATGTGTGTTCACACAAAAAGATTTAAATCTACGACAAAGAGGGTTGTTATATCTTTTAAAAGACTATGATACGAGTGTTCTTTACCACGATGTGAAAGCCAATGTGGTGGCGGATGCGTTAATTCTATGTCAATGGGTAGTTTGGCCCATGTTCCCGATCGTAAGAAATAGTGAAAGATGTGCATTGATTGTTCTAGTTGTTACTTCGACTAAATGATTCTCATTAATAAAGTATCATGGTTCATCAAAACTCTGAATCGTCTTAATTGGTTGAGGTGAAGTCCAAGAAACAAATTGATCCGGGTGCAACAAAAATTTAAGGATTACTTAAGGACAATACTTATAGGAGAGGATCATATTTATCGATATTCTATTCATCCGGGTGCAACAAAAATTTTAAAAACCCTAAAATGACTATGCTAAGTAATGTGTAATGTGTCTAGAATGCCAACGATTAGACCAGGTTCACACGGATTGATGCATGGAGAACCAGACCTCGGAACCCTTTCTAAATCAAAGCCAACTAACTTGGGTAGTTATTTAAGCTAGAAAAGGATGGGTCAAACCATGTAGGGCTATCGAATACGAAGATTTATTTGAAGGAGTATTTACGGGATTTCTAAAGGGAAAATCTTATGTTTGGAGGTTCTAGGGGTAAAATGGTGTTTTTCCAAGCTAACGGTAGTATCGTAATTACCCTAAATATATATTTAATTATTTAATTAATAAGGTGGAGGGGCATTTTTAGGAGAGAGGACCGAAATTGGGCTTTTGAAGTGAAGTCTTTCGCCACCCGGGTTCGAACCTAGGTTGAAGCAATGAATTAAATTGTTTTAATTTAAGTTGGTAAATTAGTGTAATTAATTTATATTCTTTATTTATTATCTGATTTAAAATACAAGTAAATAATATTTATAATAATTAAATAAAACTTTATTTTACTAAGTCCCAAGCTAGACTCCTAAGCCTTAGAAAACTCTTTTCTCCCACGCTCATGTCTCTCTCACGTCTCTATTACTCTCACTCACGTTTTTCTCTGCCAAATAATGTACAAAAACAGTAGGTAAACCAATGTTCTTAACAATTGTAGAACTCACAATAAAAATTATAAACAAACAACTAATCAAACACGTAAGGCAAATAGAGGGTTTTTCCGTCAAGTTGGTGTTGAAGCTCTTTTATTGGGACTTGTGTTTTGAGGGATTATTTGGGCAGAAAGTCGAGGTTTGAATTTCTAAAGGTATGGGTTCTCTTCTCTTTTGGTCCCTTTCCAGGAAACCCCTTAGGGTTTAGAATATTCATTCCGAAAACTAGGATTGTTCCTCGTTGCATGTCCCTGTCACTAGCTCCCATTGAATAATAGGTTGATTATGTTTGCCAGTTTAAAAATAGGGATGAAACGTCTTTTTATGATGATTATGTGTTTATATGTATGTTTGGAATTATCTGACTTATGTTGATGTTTCCGAAAATATAACTACGTGTGTATGTGTCTGTTGCCGTGGCTATTGTTCATGGTTTAGGACTTCAAATGACATGATAGTTCTTTATATTTCATGTATACATGTTTATGTAAATATACAGTTCATATGAGTTGAAATGTGCCTGGTTTGAGGGATAATATCTTGTATAAATTAATCCATGAAAACGCACCTAAAAAGTTCTAAATGAACTACGAAATTCCCCTAAAAACTAATGTGTTACTTGATGAAAGGATGCTGAAAAATTAAAAGCAAAAGAAGTGAAGGTCATGGAGATTGGCATCTGTGACCCTACACCATGGTTATTAAAAAATCTTGAAAATAAATAAGTAAAAACGAAAGGTGTGAAGGGGATTCGAACCATGATATTGATTGGAAAAATATAAACAGAAAAGGAAAAAAATAAGAATGAGAGCAGTGGGATTCGAACCACCACCTCCTCAATTAGATGTTATGGAGGAGAATAAAAGAAACCCAATAAAGGGGGAAGGCGTGTGAGAATTAAAAACCCACGACCTGTTAGGCAGATTAAGGAGGAGAATAAATAAAAAAACACAGGGGGGGAGGCGTGTGGGAATCGAAACCCACGACCTTCTTAGGCAGGATTATTAAAGAGGGTAAATAAAAGAAAATAAACGGGTGAGGGCGTATGCGAATAGACTCACAAAAAATATGAGGATGATTTAGAGGGGGAAGAATAAAAGAAAAAATTAAAGAGAGGATGTGGGGGTTGATCCACAACCTCAAAGTCACAGCGAAATAGACAAGGAGAAGTAGATTAAAAAAAAATATAAAAGGGGTTGTGGGGGTTTGACTCCCACAAACCCCTCGGCGAAGGGAAGAGGTAATTCAAAGGAGGAAAAAAATAAAGAGGAAAGTTGATTTTGGGGCTCGATATAGGGTCCCAAGTTATGTTGACCAAAATTACAATAATGTAAAAAATTAAGGTTGTCTAAGGGATTCGAAATTGGGTTTTTTTACCAAAATTCCGTATAGTGCACAAGTCATACGTGGAATTAATCTTCAAGAATAAGACTTCCTACTGTAGATCGAATCCAGATCTTGGGCATACATAACAAGATGCAATTAAGTCTTGTACTACATATCTTAGGAACATATGAATAACTTAAAAACTATGAATGAAGGCCCCCTTATGTCTTGTATGAATAGACCCAAAAGTCTAGCATATAGTTTAAAAAATAAGTGAACATAAGATGTATGTATGAAATGATGTAATCATAGTAGAAAAGTAAGTTACGAGTGTAAAGCTTACTAAATGGACAAGTGCATTGGCATTACAATGAAATTATTATTATACGATGAAATTATTGAAACCCTAGAAGGTAAGTTAGAAAAGTAAACACAACCAAAATGGCCCAAATGCATTGGTAGATGATGAAATGAATGACCCAAATTCACGTTATACACACAAGGATGAGTATTATGAAGAGAAACGTGCTAAAGGTGATGAATGTGTGAATGAAAACTGATATGAGTCAATTGTAAAAGATGAGAGCAATATCAAATGATCCTAAGTAAGTTACCAAAACGAACTCACGTATGGCAGTGTAAGTTAATGAAGAGGACAAAGTCACTAGGAAACATATAATAATGAATTGAGATAACGCAATTAATACTAATGATGAGATGAGATGTTCATCTATTTGAGTTATGATGTACTCATACTTAGAAGCCAACTTCCCATGAATATGGTGAATGAATGTAACTTTATACTGAGCACCAATAACGAATCTTGAAGCGATGATACTACTTCTTGGAAGGGCGTAGGTTCACGAAACTCTCATGATATGAGACTTCAATTGTCCATTTTACTTTAGGGAAACTATATTCTTAACCGACACTAAGACCATGGGTGCTAAATATGGAATTTGGTGTTGTAGAGACTTACAACAATGTAATTTGTTCTTACCTCGCCAAGGTGGAACATTAACACATGCTAGCATACTAAGTGACACAACATTTATAGATCCTATATGGCAAACATAGTTATGGAACTTGGAGGTACATGTGATAACCCTCTTTATGCCAAGATGGGGCATTATAGTTATTCACATATGGAAACATTACTCTCATACCCTTTTGGCACATGATTCTATCTACCCCGTGAGGTTTATGATGACCTACCTTCCCTCATTTGGAATGGACACATACTCATATTCAAATTCAGCCGATGCTAAGATAAATTCCCTCTATTAAAAACCCATTATTAACCTCACTTTATAAAATGTAGACTTAGGAGATTCATCCTCTCATATGTTTAGCTCGTAGGTAATAGATGAAAGTTCATCAAACTTAAATTCATTATGAAGAAGACCTTTCACAAATACATAACATATGCTTAGCACTATCTAGTTTGGATCCACTTGGCACACTTTTAAAGGCTTCCTATATTGACTATATAATCATTCATGTGTGTGTGATATACATATATTTGAGCAAGCTTTTCAGATAACACATCATATCACACCAGGTTCATATATCAATACATTAAGTCTATATGTGTATATGAGGGCAATCCTTTAAATCCACCAAATCAAAGTAACTATGCACATTTAATACTTTTATTTATTCAATACTTAACATTCATAGTACATAAGTCATGTTCAAAAAATGTTCATTATGATCATAGCATGTCCTTAGAAGGACCAAACCTGGAAACTTAAAAAAAATCTCATCAAGGGATCACATGGTGCAAGGATAGTCAAAGTTCCTGCACCTTTCCTATGCAGTACATATATCAAGTCATCCTAGTAGAATGATAAATCCCAAACATAAATTAGAATGGTTAGCCATAGAATAATACTTATGTATTATGGAATACAACATTCTTACAGTAACATTAGTCTTTATACTATCTAAGCTTTACATAACCTATAGCCTTTATAAGACCTCATCATGGCATAGAGTTACATATAACCTTAATATACCATTACATTCATAATTAACGTTAACATCACCAGATCACAATTAGAGAAGAGACTAGGACAAGTTACACATAGAGTGATCATCCATATCACCTCCTTCATATAATCATTCAATTTCTCCAAGTCATCGTCCACACATAAAATGACAATAAATTAACATCGGCCACCATATGGGAACAATCATACCCACACAATTTCCATTACAAGGCTTAAGGCTTCATCAACTAACACAATTCAATATAGAAGGGTAGAGGGGATGATCCATTTCTTACGAATTCATTAATCTTTGAATCATGATTGTCAATAAACCTTTCTCATAATTAATAAATTATAAAGAACTAGCTATATCTACTTAAATCATAAATGAAATGATGTACAAGTCGCTACAAGATCTGTACAACGAGTGACACCAACATTACCTTGTTCTACAAAAATAGGGGACAGGGATAGATCATGAATCATTCCCTCTAAGTTCTGATAATCAATAATCCATATATCAGTAATAACATTTACCGGCAGTATCTAAATAGACATAAATAAAATCTAAATCATGGCTTTCTGTACCCTAGAATTAAGATCACATACTGTTTATTATAACATTCAATTTGTAGTCTAGAATAACCTAGATCAATTCATGTCATGACTCCCTTTATTTGATAATCAAGAATTCATACCCACAACTCATCAATATCATCAATATAAGTCAGTACTTAAGGACAAAATAATCTACACGAAATCCTACTATAATTTGCCATATCTTGTAGATAGTGAACATGCTACTTTAGACATCAATGGAAAATACAAGAACCATAGGCTAATGGACTATTACCCACATGAATCACTTATTTAAAATTCATCAATAATATTGAAGTAAGAGAATATAAACAACCATCCCTACACAATAAAATTCCATATTGAATAATTAAAATGTCTACATTACAGTGATATCATTAAAGCATGTATTAGACATGTTCAATTCTTCATATATTGAACCTCATGGAAATTTCATCATTAATTCACATAAATAAAAGTAGGTGTAAGAATTTAACAGAAGAGAATTACAATTCAACCATTAAGAAGCCATGATCACAATGCCCATGCAAGTACTAAATAAATTTTGGGAGAGGACATGGGTTCATAATGCAAAGGCACTAAAACACGTTAAGCCAATACATTAACATCAATTGATCATGATTTAACTATTTATAACATTTTTATATATAACCCACACATAGATTGAAGAAGATCAACTTTGACCATGATCTTTGTTTGAAAACGATGCTAAGAACTCCCCATGAAAAAGGTTACTTAGAGATGAAGGATCACCATACCTTTATCTAAATTAAAATCTATAAAACTTGGTGAAGAACCCATGATAATCAAATATACAAGCTTTTCTTGAGCTTCAACAACAATGGAGTTTTCTAGAGAGAATTCGTTTTTGAGTGAAGGTTCAATTTGAGTGAATGGATTCGGAATGGGTTGGTAACGATTTAGATTACATATATACACCCAAAAATAGGTAAATAATTCAACTAGAATATGTTAGGACGTGGGGTCAATTTTTCATTCACCCCATAAATAAAAAAATCGCAAGGTAGTGTTGCAGGCCACCATAAACTTATCACCATTGACAGGCCATTGGTCAATCGACTGGCTGTCGTTTGAGACTTGCCTAATATAAGTTTCCATCGGGCATGCCTCACTAATGGGCCGTTGGTCAACCAACTGACCGTCGTTTGTTTCAGTCGATTGACACTACCAAGGCAATGTCTCGACCAGCCGTGGGTTCTTCTTGTGGGCTCTTTTGAGGGCCTCTTTAGAGGTCATAACCAGACACTTTTAAGCACATATTCTTAGGGTAGAATTCTTCCATAGGTAGTCACGAAGCATTTATGATTCAAATCATAGTATTAGGCTACTATCATGAAAAACTATATAGTAACACATTAGTCCAAATGAAACTCATTTCAACCATAATAACTTCTAACATGCGTTAACTATATCATGATATACATTTCTCAATATGACATGCCATTTCACATAAACTTCATATATAGCTATAATTGGCATCACATCATAAAAATATGCCCTAATGAACCTTCAAATCTACTCATTCAACCTAAAAACCAATATATGCATTTAAATTTACCTTTTCTCCCTCAAGCATAGAGAACAATCTCATCGAAGTAATCACATCTAAAAGACCACAAGATAAGAAAACATAAGAGAGAGAGAGATATTATAGAGTTAAGTTCTATGGCACGATATGAGATTTATAAATAACGGAAACTCTATCGTCCTATAGCCTCTTGTACTATTTGATGTGTCGCGACACATCACCAACGATACAAGACTGTACTAGACTTGGCAATATGAGAATTCTTGTAAAATAAACAACTTTTAGAAACATAATGTTCTGATACCACATTTGTCACATCCGGGAAGCACCCCTAGAAATAACATGGTGTAGTTTACTTCTCGGAGGTCTTATACAAGCCCATAGTAATCATTCATGTTGTTTTCATAGTAAGTTTACCGGAAAATTTAACACGTTTCATCACATATAATATGCTGAAAACATCACTCACGCATATAATGATATATATTGTATATAGAGTATATATATATATGTATATATATATATAATATATGTACTATATTATAGATAAGATGTATACTATATATATATATGTATATATATATATATATATATGTATATATATATAATTCATTAATAAATATTTTATACATTAAAGGTCTCTTTTCCATCTTAGACTCAACAACATAAGAGTATATTAGGGACACAACCCTTAAGACATAAAACATAAGTACAAATTTATACATTTCACAGTAAAGACTTAACATAGGAAATCCTTGGACATAATGATTCTTTTCCTTCAACTTGGGAATCACATATCAATCTCCTAAATGATATAGGCATCCTCTTAGAATCCATAACCTACACTTTCTGTAAAATTAAAGAAGATTTATATTAGTACAACAATGCCATAAGTATGACAATAATGCAAAAACATCCATTTAAAAGGAACATTTTTTTAAAATCATGCTTCTTGTATTTTGAGTAAATCATTGTAAAACCTTTAGATAATAACATTTATATTATTCAGATACTTCATGTGGACATAGTTAAAGTCCAAAACATCAACATACTACACATATAAGAATTATGATATTTAAATAACATTAACAGAAGAGTCACCTCATTTAAAAATTAACTATCACCCCTTTTATTCATTAACCTCCCAAGTAACCCTCTAGTAATACTTGGTTCAACATATCATCTTAAGAAAAAAGGGAAAATATACATCCAACCTACACAAGTCATCAGATATCATTATATAAGTATAGCACATGATATACACGTTTAAGTCAAAACCATTGGAACATCATAATAAGCTACATCAACTTACACATATAATGACTTCAATTTACATACATCATTATTAGACCTTTTTCATGACCCCAATCTTTTCCTTTTAGTTCAATGAACATATGAAGCCCCATAACCCCATACATTTTTAGAAAACCCTTCATGAGACGACAAACCTTAACACTCAATTCATACCTCAACATATTAAGTGAAGACCACTCAATTCATGTCAACAATCTTCATCATGTAATCATTAAGACCACATAGTACATAAGAATAACATAATACATAGGGACTCATTACCTGTATATCTTCAAGGAAAAATAGACAAATTACTATCATGTGATTCATAATAAGATAATCACAATCATACACATTAGGTCACCTTTTTCGTACATCCTAAAGATCTACGTGTCAATGTCTAGATTGGTTCATTACTTCCACCTATACTAAGTAACCTCCCTTAAGTAATCATATTTAGGAACATATTAATTTACTTCCATTGTCCATTTTACTTTAGGGAAACTATATTCTGAACCGATACTAAGACCATGGGAGCTAAATATGGAATTTGGTGTTGTAGACACTTACAACAATGGAATTTGTTCTTACCTCGCCAAGGTGGAACATTAACACATTATAGCATACTAAGTGACACAACATTTATAGATCCAAGCATAGTTATGGAACTTGGATGCGGTACATTGTGTAACCATCCCCCATCTTATGCCAAGATGGGGGCATATCGTTATTCACAATTATGGAAAATTACTCGCACACCCTTTTTGCACATGGTTCTATCCACCCCGTGAGGTTTATGATGACCTACCTTCCCTCATTTGGAATGGACACATACTCATATTCAAATTCACTCGATGCTAAGCTAAATTATCTTTATTAAAAACCCATCATTAACCTCACTTTATAAAATGTAGACTTAGGAGATTCATCCCCTCATATGTTTAGCTCGTAGGTAATAGATGAAAGTTCATCAAACTAAATCATATGAGAAGATCCTTTCACAAAGACATAACATATGCATTAGCGCTATCTAGTTTAGGATACACTTGAGCACACCTTTCAAGGCTCCTCTATTGACTATATCATCATTCATGTGTGTGTGTATACATATATTTGAGCAAGCCTTTCACATAACACATAATGTCACACATGTTTATATATCAATACATAAGTCTATATGTGTATATGAGCAATCCTTTAAAATCAAACATCCAAGCCCTATGCAATTCATTCTTTATTTATTCTATAACTTAACATCATAGTACATAAGTCATGTTCAAAACATGTTCATATGATTCCTATGCATGTCCGTAGAAGACAACCTAGGGAACTGATATCATCAAGGATCCACATGTGCATGGAAGTCAAAGTTCCAGCACTTTCCTATGATAGTTACAATATCAAGATATAATAGGTGAATGATACATCACACATCATAAGATTAAAATGTAGCATTAGCATAAGACTTATTTATTTCTGACATACAACATTCTTACAGTAAGCATTAGTCTTTATGTACTTATCTAAGTTTTACATTACATATAGCATTATAAGACCTCATCATAGGCATAAAGTACATATAACCTTAATATATCCATTTACATGCTCAAAACAATAGTAACATCACCTAGATTCACAACTAGAGAAGAAGACTAGGACAAAGTTACACATAGAGTGATCATCATACTCACCTCCTTCTTATAATCATCAATTTCCTCCAAGTCCATCGTCACACATATATAATGACAATAAATTAAACATCGCCACCATATGTGGACCATACCACACAATGCCATAAAAGGCTTCATCAACTACATTAATATAGCAAGGGTTAGAGGGATATCCATTCTTAGCAATTTCATTTATCGTGATCATATATCAAACCAAACTTGCTTCATAATTAATAAATTATAAAGCACTAGCTATATCTACTTAAATCATTAATGAAATGATGTACAAGTCGCTACAAGATCTTGATACAACTAGTGCACAACATTACCATTGTTCTACACAATAGACAGGTAAAGATCATGAATCAATTTCCCTAGTCTTGATCATCAATAATCATGTATCAGTAATATACATTTAGGGCAGTAGCTAAGTAGAGATAAATAAAATCTATATCATGCTTCATGTACCCTACAATTAAGATCACATACCGTTTATTATAACATTCAATTTGTAGTCTAGAATAACCTAGATCAATTCATGTCATGACTCCCTTTATTTGATAATCAAGAATTCATACCCAGAACTCATCAATATCATCTATATAAGTCAGTACTTAAGGATAAAATAATATACACGAAATCCTACTACAATTTTCCATAACCTGTAGATAGTGAACATGCTACTTTAGACTTCAATGGAAAATACAAGAACCATTGGCTAATGAAATTTGACCCACATGAATCACTTATTTAAAATTCATCAATAATATTAAAGTAAGAGAATATAAACAACCATCCCTACACAATAGAATTCCATATTGAATAATTAAAATGTCTACATTACAGTGATCTCATTAAAGCATGTATTAGATATGTTCAATTCTTCATATATTGAACCTCATGGAAATTTCATTATTAATTCACATAAATAACAGTAGGTGTAAGAAAATACATTAACATAAATTGATCATGATTTAACTATTTAAAACAGTTTTATAAATAACCCACACATAGATTGAAGAAGATCAACTTTGACCATGATCTTTCTTTGAAAACATTGCGAAGAACTCTCCATGTAAAAGGTTACTTAGAGATGAAGGATCACCATACCTTTATTTAAATTAAAACCTATAAAACTTGGTGAAGAACCCATGATAATCAAATATACAAGATTTTGTTGAGCTTCAACAACAATGGAGTTTTGTAGAGAGAATTGGTTTTTGAGTGAAGGTTCAATTTGATTGAATGGATTTGGAATGGGTTGGTAACGATTTAGATTACTGATATACACCCAAAATAGTTAAATAATTCAATTATAATAGGTTAGGACGTGGGGTCAATTTTCCATTCACCCCATAAATTAAAAAATCGCAAGGTAGTGTTGCAGGCCACCATCAACTTATCACCATTGACAGGCCGTTGGTCAATCGACTGGCCGTCGTTTGAGACCTTCCTAGTATAAGTTTCCATCGATCATACCTCACCAACCGACCGTAATTTGGTTCAATCGATTGACACTACCACGGCAGTGTCTCGACCATCCATGGGTCCTTTTTGTGGGCTCTTTTAAGAGCCCTTTTAGAGGTCATAACCAGACACTTTTAAGCACATATTCTTAGGGTAGCATTCTTCCGTAGGTAGTCACGAAGCATTTATGATTAAAATCATAGTATTAGGCTACTATCATGAAAAACTATATAGTAAAACATTAGTCCAAATGAAACTCATTTTAACCATAATACCTTCTAACATGCTTTAACTATATCATGATATACATTTCTCAATATGACATGCCATTTCACATAAACTTCATATATAGCTATAATTGGCATCACATCATAAAAATATTCCCCAATGCACCTTCAAATCTACTCATTCAACAAAAAAACCAATATAAGCATTTAAATTTACCTTTTCTCCCTCAAGCATAGAGAACAATCTCATCGAAGAAATCACATCTAAAAGACCATCAAACAAGAAAACATAAGAGAGAGAGAGAGAGATCTTATAGAGTTAAGTTTTATGGCACGATATGAGAATGATAAAGAAGGGAAACTCTATTGTCCTATAGCCTCTTGTACTATTTGATGTGTCGGGACAATTCACCAACGATACAAGACTGTACTAGACTTGGCAATATGAGAATTCTTGTACCCTAAACAACTTTTATAAACTTAATGTTCTGATACAACGTTTGTCACATCCGGGG
Source organism: Solanum habrochaites (assembly GCA_027704765.1). Taxonomy (NCBI): domain Eukaryota; kingdom Viridiplantae; phylum Streptophyta; class Magnoliopsida; order Solanales; family Solanaceae; genus Solanum; species Solanum habrochaites. The sequence continues at coordinate 30,496,862 of JAKWJA010002495.1, forward strand.
AGCACCCCTAGAAATAACATGGTGTACTTAACTTCTCGGAGGTCTTATACAAGCCCATAGTAATCATTCATGTTGTTGTCATAGTAAGTTTAGCGGAAAATTTAAATCTTTTCATCACATATCATAAGATGAAAACTTCACTTCATGCCATAATATACTATATATATATAGAGTATATATAGATTCATAATAAATATTTATACCTTAAAGTCTCTTTTTCATCTGAGACTCAACAACATTAGAGTATAGTAGGGACACGACCCTTAAGACATAAAACATAAGTACAAATTTATACATTTCACAGTAAAGACTTAACATAGGAAATCCTTGGACTTAATGATTCTTTTCCTTCAGCTTGGGAATCACATATAAAGCTCCTAAATCATATAGGCATCCTCTTAGTATCCATAAACTACACTTTCTGTAAAAGTAAAGAAGATTTATATTAGTACAACAATGCCATAAGTATGACAATAATGCAAAAACATCCATTTAAAAGGGACATTTTTTAAAAATCCTGCTTCCTGCATTTTCAGTAAATCATTGTAAAACCTTTAGACAATAACATTTATATCATTCAGATACTTCAAGTGGACATATTTAAAGTCCAAACATCACATAATACCACATATAGAATTTATGATATTTTAAATTAACATTACAGAGAGCTAACCTCATTTAAAAGTTAATTATCACCCCTTTTATTCATTAACCTCCCAAGTAACCCTCTAGTAATGCTTGGTTCAACGTATCATCTTAAGACAAAAGGGAAAACATACATACAACCTACACAAGTCATCTGATATCATTATATAAGTATAGCACATGATAGACACGTTTAAGTCAAAACCATTGGAACATCATAATAATCTACATCAACATACACATATAATGACTTAAATTTACATACATCATTATTAGACCTTTTTCATGACCCCAATCTTTTCCTTTTAGTTCAATGAACATATGAAGCCCCATAAGCCCATATATTATTAGAAAACCCTTCATGAGACGACAAACCTTAACACTCAATTCATACCTCAACATATTAAGTGAAGACCACTCAATTCATGTCAACAATCTTCATCATGTAATCATTAAGACCCACATAGTACATATAAGAATAACACTATATCACATAGACTCATACCATGTATATCTTCAAGAAAAATAGACAAATACTACCATGTGATTCATAAAAAGATAATCATAATCAAACACATTAGGTCACCTTTTTCGGACATCCTAAAGATCTACTTGTGCAATGCTATATTGGGTCTCATTACTTCACCTATCTAAGTTAAACATCCCTTAAGTAACATAGTTAGGGAAACATATTCATTTACTCCATTGTCCATTTTACTTAGGGAAAAACTATATTCTTACCGACACTAAGAACCATGGGTTGCTAAATAGGAATTGGTGTTGTTAGAGACCCACAAGGAATTGTTCTTACCTCGCCACGGTGGAAACTTAACACATGCTAGCATACTAAGTGACACAACATTTATAGATCCTATGTTGCAAGCATAGTTATGGAACTTGGAGGTACATGTGATAACCCTCTTTATGTCAAGATGGGGAATTATCGTTATTCATATATGGAAAAATTACTCTCATACCCTTTTGGCACATGATTCTATCCACCCCATGAGGTTTATGATGACCTACCTTCCCTCATTTTGAATGGACACATACTCATATTCAAATTCACTCGGTGCTAAGCTAAATTCCCTTTAATAAAAACCCATTATAAACCTCACTTTATAAAATGTAGACTTAGGAGATTCATCCCATATATGTTTAGCTCGGTAGGTAATATATGACAGTCACAAACTCTAAATCATTGTAGAAGATCCTTTCACAAAAGAACATAACATATGCCCTTAGCACTATTAGTTTAGGATACACTTGAGAACACCTTTCAAGGCTCCTCTATTGACTATATCATCATTCATGTGTGTGTGTATACATATATTTGAGCAAGCCTTTCACATAATACATAATGTCACACATGTTCATATATCAATACATAAGTCTATATGTGTATATGAGCAATCCATTAAAATCAACACTCCAAGTCACTATGAACATTCATACTTTATTATATCATATACTTAACATCATAGTACATAAGTCATTTTCAAAACATGTTCATATGATCATATGCATGTCCTTAGAAGACCAACCTAGGAACTATCTCATCAAGGATCACATGTGCAATGGATAGTCAAAGTTCCATGCACTTTCCTATGCTAGTACATATATCAAGTCATCCTAGTGAATGATACATCACACAGCATAATAGAATGGTTAGCATAGCATAAGACTTATTTATATATGACATACAACATTCTTACATACAGCATTAGTCTTTATGTACTTATCTAAGCTTTACATAACATATAGCATTATAAGACCTCATCATAGGCATAAAGTACATATAACCTTAATATATCCATTTACATGCTAATAACAATAGTAACATCACATAGATTCACAATTAGAGAAGAAGACTAGGACAAAGTTAAACATAGAGTGATCATCATATTCACCTCCTTCATATAATCATCAATTTTCCTCCAAGTCCATCGTCACACATATATAATGAAAATAAATTAAACATAGCCACCATATGTGGACCATACTACACAATGCCATAAAAGGCTTCATCAACTACATTAATATAGAAGAGTAGAGGGATGATCCATTCCTACGAATTCAATAATCTTTGATCATTATTGATCAATACAACTTTCACATAATAAATAAATTATAAAGAACTAGCTATATCTACTTAAATCATAAATGAAATTATGTACAAGTCGCTACAAGGTCTTGATACAACTAGTGCACCACATTACCATTGCTCTATAGAATAGACAGGTATAGATCATGAAGCAATTTCCCTAGTCTTGCTCATCAATAATCATGTATCAGTAATATACATTTAGGGCAGTAGCTAAATAGACATAAATAAAATCTAAATCATGCTTCATGTACCCTAGAATTAAGATCACATACTGTTTATTATAACATTCCAATTGTAGTCTAGAATAACCTAAATCAATTCATGACATAACTCCCTTTATTTGATAATAAAGAATTCATATCAACAACTCATCAATATCATCAATATAAGTCAGTACTTAAGGACAAAATAATCTACACGAAATCCTACTACAATTTGCCATAAACTGTAGATAGTGAACATGCTACTTTAGACATCAATGGAAAATATAAGAACCATAGGCTAATGGACTTTGACCCACATGAATAACTTATTTAAAATTCATCAATAATATTGAAGTAAGAGAATATAAACAACCATCCCTAGACAATAGAATTCCATATTGAATAATTAAAATGTCTACATTATAGTGATCTCATTAAAGGATGTATTAGACATGTTCAATTCTTCATATATTGAACCTCATGGAAATTTCATCATTAATTCACATAAATAACAGTATGTGTAAGAATTTAACATAAGAGAATCACAATTTAACCATTAAGAAGCCATGATCACAATGCCCATGCAAGGACTAAATAAATTTTGGGAAGGGACATGGGTCATATGCAAAGGCTTCTAAAAACACAGTTAAGCCAATACATTAAACATCAATGATCAGATTTAAACTATTTTATTAAAAATTGTAATAAATAACCCACACATAGATTGAAGAAGATCAACTTTGACCATGAACTTTCTTTGAAAACATTGTTAAGAACTCTCCATGTAAAAGGTTACTTAGAGATGAAGGATCACCATACCTTTATCTAAATTAAATCCTACAAAACTTGGTGAAGAAACCATGATCATCCAATCTACAACCTTTTCTTGAGCTTCAACAACAATGGAGTTTTATAGAGAGAATTGGTTTTTGAGTGAAGGTTCAATTTGAGTGAATGGATTCGGAATGGGTTTGTCACGATTTATATTACTGATATACACCCAAAAATAGGTAAATAATTCAATTTGAATAGGTTAGGACGTGGGGTCAATTTTCCATTCACCCCATAAATAAAAAAATCACAAGGTAGTGTTGCCAAGCACCATTCAAATTATCACCATGACAGGGCCGTTGTTTAGTCCAATAGGATCGGGCCGTCGTTTTGAGCTTGCCTAGTATAAGTTTCCATCGAGCATACCTCACCAATGGGCCTTTGGTCAACCAACTGACCGTCGTTTGGTTCATTCGATTGACACTACCAAGGCAGTGTCTCGACCAGCCTTGGGTCCTTCTTGTGGGCTCTTTTGAGGGCCCCTTTAGAGGTCATAACCAGACATTTCAAACATAAATACAACCCTTAAAAATTTTTATAATTCCCACATGACTTTCACCAAAAAAAAGTACACATAAGACGTCCAAACAAGCTAGGACTTATCAAGACGCACTTGAGCATCTCAACGGCTAACTTTCAAACTTTTTGGACGTTTAACCACCAAACATCACTAAAATCCATATATTGCCTATAAAATCATTACAAATGATTTTAAGACTTAATAATCTCATCAAATAAAATATATAAACACACATAGATACATGAGGAAGATAGGTGACTAGTCGTCGAACGTCTTAGTCGTCCCTTGACGTTTGACTTCCAAATTACATCAATCTTTACACACTTCCTCTCAACCAGATTATAATTCATTTTATGACCTTAGAAACTTTATACAATTATTTTAGGATCTAGAATCCCTAACTCATGTAGGGGGTCTCACAATAGGTTGAAAAAATTTGTCCATTTTATCCCTGTGAAAGCTACTTATTCGGCGGAGGAATATGACAAGTTGTACCCTAATAATATTGTGAGTATGAATGTGTTTCCATTGTCTATCATTTAAAATAGGTGTCCACATAAACTTCTTGATTTTTAAAGGCATTCCAAAGTGGGTAAGTACCAAAGTTAAACGAAGTACAATATTTCATCCAGAAACGGATGGTTTGACAGAACAAATAATACAATCCTTAAAATATATGTTTAGGGAATGTGTCGTTTATATCAAGGAGAATTTTTATGACCATCTACAATTGATTTATTTTGCCTACAATAATAGATATCATTCAAGTATCTCCATGTAACCCTTTGTGGACCTTTATGGGAAGACATGTAGGTCTCCAATCGCGTAGTTTGAACTAAGTTAGTTTTATCTAATAGTTCCTAAAGCAATGTATGAGGATATGGAGCGATTCCGACGTATAAAGGATAGATTCAAGACGTCCCAAAGTCAGCAAAATATTTATGTGACTATTTAAAAGAGGACCTTGACTTCATTCATAGGGGGACTTTGATCTATTTTTTAGTCAATTTACAATTGTTATAATGTAATTTGAAATTTTTGAATCAAAATGTCAAGAAACGCAAATATAGTTTGTAAACTAGTTCAATGCTAGCGTGCCTTAGTCTATTTGACAAGGTTTTAAGAGTCTCAAAATGATGAAATTTGGTGAAAAGGTGTCTATCAAGTATTAGAGTTGTTTAATAGTCGAACCGTCTGGGTAAGTCTTCCCAAGGACCGACCAAAGGGTCCATGAGGAGGACACTTCATGTTTCGCTAAAGATATCAAAAGACAGTACCATTGATGGTTGCCAAAAAATGAGGCGTACGCGAATCGACCAGGTGTCGATGTCTACCGATCATGGTCCCTTAGTCATTTTTGTGAGGGGGTCATTTTTGCAAGTCTCTAACAAAAATAACGGACGTGCAACACGGACGAAACACTTGTCGTCGACTTACCTACGACCCATAGGTAAGGGTCTCGTAGGTCAGGTCATTGTGTTTGCTGCCACATTTTAATTTATTCAATTTATTAATTATGTGGTTAGTTATTTAGTTTGGGTTAAGGGATTTCTAATTAAGTTAGTAAATGACTTTAATAAAAACCCTAAATCTAATTAAATTAAACCCAACTCTGCTAATTCCTCAAACCCAATTGCTCTTTCTTCTCTTTTTTTCTCTCTCCCAAAGAGAACTCCATTGAAGGTTAGGTCAAGGTCTAAGGTCAGAAATAAGATTATTTTTCTCCATCAATATTCATCATTTAACAAGGTATGTGATTCCTTTCACCTTTGGAATGACTTTTCCCAAAGGGTTCCATCTAATTGATTTCAAAAAGAAGAGTTTTAGATGGGTTTTCTTCTATTACGAAATTGATCCTTTAATTATCTTTGTTTATGATTTCACTAGATAATTATGAGTAGATTATGATTTATTTTAATCCCATTATACTGGTTCCTACTTGGAAGTGGGAAGACATTACTATGGATTTTGTGGTATGTTTTCCTCGGAAAAAAACACAATATCACTCCATATGGGTGGTTGTGGAAAGGTTTACCAAATCCGCTCATTTTATTCAAGTTAAGTCTACTTACTCGGTAGAGGATTATGCAATGATCTTCATAGATCAGATTGTGTGTCGCAATTATATTCTGTTATCCATCATATCAAATAGGGGTACACAATTCAAATCTAGGCTTTGGAGGTCTTTCCTTAAAGGGTTGGTTACCAAGTTCAAGTTAAGCACCGATTTTCATCCTTAAAAGGATGGTCAAGCGGAGCGTATTAGTCTAACCCTTAAATATATGCTTAGACCTTTTTTATTTGACATCAAGGGGAATTGGGATAAATAGTTGCCTTTGATTGAGTTTTCTTAAAACAATAGTTGCTATTCATCTATATCTATGGCTCCGTATGAAGAATTATAGGGTAGGAAATTTACACCTCCAATTGGATGATTTAAAGTGGGCGAGTTTCATATTTGGGTCACAATTTGATTTATAAGACTTTGGAGAAAGATCATATAATAAGAAACGCTCGAAAATAGCCTATAGAGGTAAAAGTGTTACATCGACCATTGAAGAAGGGAATTATAATTTGAAAAAAAAATGACAAAGTGTGTCTAAAATTTTTGCCTCTGAAAGGAGTGGTGAGATTTAGCAAGAAAGGGATGTTGAGACCTCGTTATGTGGGTCCCTATGAAATTTTGCAATCCATTGGTAAGGTTGCATATTAAGTGAGGTTACCTAGTGAATTTATTTCTGTTCATCTTGTGTTCCATGTTTTTATTCTTAAGAATTGTATCGGTGATCCTGAGTCCATTCTTCCTATTAAAGGTTTAGGTGTTCAACAGAACCTCTCTTGTGAAGAAGTTCCGGTTGAAACACTTGATACACAAGTAAAGAAGTTAAGATATAAAGAGGTGGCTTTCGTAAAGGTGTTATGGAAGAATCACCAAGTATAGGGTGCAACATGGGAGGCCGAGGCTGACATCAAGTCCCATTACCATCATTTATTTGATAACTAAGGTTAGTTATTCCTTCTGGTAGTGAAAATATTTAGTATATTTGAAATTGCCCTAATTTTTTTGTGCAGTTAAGCAAAAAGTGCTTACAGTGAATCATAGTGATCTTTATCCATAAAAATAAAAAATTTTCATTTTACTTGTTTTGAGTTTATGTTATGCATTTTTGTATGTTGTTCATTAATGAAATGTATTGAGCATGTTTATATATGTTGAAGAAAGCCTTCGCGTATTGAATAAGCATGTAATGAATGATGAACTCTTATAAGATGAAAAATGATGTTTTGAGTTGAATTGTGAAAAAAAGGATATGAGGTTATGTGTATTTATATTGTGACTCATGTTTTGAAACGTTTTTGTTGGTTGGTCTTCTATTCTTGACTCTATTTCCTTCCCTTTTTAAAAACTTAAGTGTCATTCAGGGACGAATGTTTCTGGGGTGGGTGGGATAATGTAATACTTCGAAAGTCTAAATCCTAATTTAGAGCGTAACATGAGATTCTAAGAGTTGTAGAAATACTTTAAAGTCAATTATAATATATATAAGTCAGTTAGGAAGTTTTAGAATCAAAACGTCAAGGAACTTCCATGACGTTTGGAAACTAGTTCAAGAGGTGTAGCGTGCCTTAGCCTATTTGATTATGTTTTAAGAGTCGGAAAGTGATGAAATTGGTTGGTGAGGTGTCTATCATGTATTAGACATAGTTTATAGTTGAAACGTCTGGGTACGACTCCCCATGGACAAACTAAGGTCCCTTGAGGAGGACCCTTGCAAAGGTGGCTAAAAGCTGCCAAGAGGCAGTGTCTATATAAGTGTGAAGGCAATGAGGCGTCATTGGATCGACGGGGCATCGATGTATTGTCGACCAACACTTATCCATTTTGGCTGATGGTTCTGATGGACAACTTTCTGACAAAAACGACGAGTGCACTAGACGGACGTGAACATTGTCCGTCATTTTTCAAACGGGCCATTGGTCGTGGTATCGTTTGTCAAGGCACTATTTTGCTGCATGATATTATGTTAGTCAAGTTAAATAATTATGTAGTTAATTTTTTATTTGGGGTTAAGGGAGGTATAATTATGTTAGTTAATGACCTATATAATGACCCTAAACTAATTAAACTAACCTAGCCCTTAAAATTTCCCAAACACAAATTGCTGGTCCTTCTCTCTTCTTTCTCTGTCCGAAAGAAACCTCATTGAAAAACAAGAAAAATGAAAGGTTCTAGGGCTTAAAAGAATCAAATTTCTCCTTCAATCTTAATCAATTAGTAAGGTATGAGATTCCTTTCAGCTTTAGGACTTCTTTCCCCAATGTGTTTTATGTAAGTTTTCTTCCAATACGAAATTGATCTTGTGAATTTCTTTTTTTATGATTCATTTTTGTTATAATGAGTAGAATAACATATATTATGGTTTAAGTATACTAATTCTTTATGCATTGACCTATTTTGTGGAAAATTGACCTTTTACCCTTAATCGTAGGTTGTGATCTTGAATTGACCTAGGTTTGGAAGTAGATTATTAACTTTAACTTTGTCTTTAATTCAAGGATATGATTTATTGATGAATTTTTGTGTGGTGATTCAATTGAATTCATTATTATGTTGGTTACTATTGTGTGATAATGTTATACCCATTGTTGGATTGAATTGGAGGGTTGATGGTAAGACCTTGATGATTGAATTGTGAAGGAGATTGGGTAATTCATGTAATATCTATTCTTTAATTCAATTATGATTACTTGTGATTAAGTTATGATGTTGAGAAGAATGATACCTTATGATAAGTTTATATGGTTTGTATGATGTTGAATTTAAATTTCTTGAACTAAGAATTGTGAGTTGTCGGCTAAGATGTAAATTTTATAAGGATGGTGATAACTTACAAATGTGCCTTATTATGATGTGACTATGTGAATATGCTAACCTCACATGTATGAATTGTAACGGAAGGAAAATAATCATGCAATTCTTATTGAGCTATGATTATTATTATATAAGGGATAAACCCTATGACCTACATTAACCTATGATGATTAATAAATTCATTAAAGACAATTCAAAAAGGGACTCTAGCTTAGCACCGACTGAACTAGATTGAGGAGTGTCCCTTCCTACATAGGGAATGTAGGATAAAAAATGTACTCATGAGATGGAAGAGTATAACGCATGTGGCATAAAGAGGGTCCAAACTATATCTCCTAGTTCTTGAACTATGTTATCCCAATAGGAATACTAGCTAGTTGATCCATAATAGAAGCTATGTTCATGTTTTGGTACTACTTGGCAATTAGTCTTCCTTTTATTAGTGTAGGGTTCCATGACACCGGATTCAAAGTTAGCTCAAGTCATTTATGTTGATTAAAGAAAGATTTTCACAAAAGGTAAAATTATATAATTGAATGAACTCTAACTAGAATGACCTAAGGGGTTTAACTTAATCGAGGTAGTTGTATGGAATCTAACTATGCATTGCACTAGTTAGGCTTGAAGGATATCTTAGTAGGATTAACTTATATATGTACATGCTTATAAATGAAAATGATATGTATATAATGATCTTAGTTGTTAATAAAAATATATGATGTTGGTTTCACTTATGAACACATGTTTGGTCTCTATTGTTAAAGTATGATGCTATGAAATGTTAATAATATGTTATGTGAAGTTGGACATTGTTTATGTTTCTTGTTAGGTTTATTTGATTGAGTAAGGTTATAGGGCTTCGCTTAGTTGTTCCAATAATGGACATATTAAGGCTTCATGAGAAATAATCTTGCTTTGATTATGATGTTTCGAGCTCTTATACATGCTTGTTGATGTTAAAACTCGATGATATAGTTGTCTTGATTATGTGTTCAATTATATTTATATATTTGTTGGCTTAACTAGACATAATATTGTTGACCTTATGATGTGCATGGTCTTGACTTAATTAATATGTCTTATTGATTGGTATGGTTCCTTTAGTGTGCATAAGACTTCTCAGAGTATAATGCATACTTTATTGAAATGTCCCTCTTTAGCATCTTTTTATGTGTGTGTGCATATATTCTCATACTCAGTACAAGTGGTGTGTAAACCCCATTTTCTCCTTTCCCGCAATATTTTAGGTTGGGATAGTTGAAGGGCTTATGATGACATTTGAAGGAACACATGGATTCTCATTCTCCAAGTTGGGTACTCACTAATTCGTGGACAATGCCACTTTCTGAAATTGAACGTTGATTAGTATTAAAGTCAATATGTTCATTTCCTTTCATTTCAGTACTAACGATTGTATAGCCTATATGAGGATTTTATGGAATTGATGTATGGGTTATGCCCAATATTTATACTCTTGTTAAGATGGTTGTGAGATAAAACATCCAATTTTACACTTTGATTATACCTAATATAGATATATTATATAATATATTATATATCTATAATATATTTATATTATATATATATATATATATATATATTATATATATATACTGATCTGTGTGTGTGCCCAATAAAAATAGAAGACTAAGAAAAGTTATACAAAGGATCTTGGTATTAATCGATACGAATTATATATATATGTAGCGAGATTTGTATGTAAACCTCATTACTGAAAGAAGAAAATATTTAAATTTTTCACATTTTAACCTATTAAAGTAATGATTTAATCTAAGTGGATACTCCTAGTCATCAATGAGGACAATGATGTCGGTCACGTCTAGGGGATGCTTCCGTGATGTGACAAAAGTAAGTTTTGCAAAATGTCCAAATTGACAACAAGTTAAAGCAGAACACCAAAAGGCGCGTGGTTTACTTCAAGAAATAAAAGTTCCAACTTTGGTGGTTTTAGATAGGTTGACCAAATCCCCTCATTTTATTCCCGTCAAGTCCACATACTCAATGGAGGATTATGGAAGGTTCTCAATAGATGAGATTTTGTTTCACAATGATATTTTGTTATCCATCATATCAGATAGAGGTGCACAATTCACGTGTAGGTTTTGGAGGTCATTCCAAAAAGGGTTGGGTACCAAGGTAAAGTTAAGCCCCGCTGTCATCTTCAAACGGATATCCAAGAAGAGTGTACTATTCAAACCCATTAAGATATGCTTAGAGATTTTATATTTGACATCAAGGGAAATTGGGATAAACACTTACTTGTCTTTGGTTGAGTTTGTTTACAACAATAGTTCCCATTCATCTGTTTATGAAGCCTTGTATGGTAGGAGATGTAGATCTCCAACTGAATGGTTATAAGTGGGCGAGTATTCACTTTTGGGTCCCAATTTTATTTATAAGTATTTGAAGAAGGTGATCAATTTCATCTTCAATTTTTCGTATGAAAGGAGTGGTGAGATTTGGCATGAAAGGGAATTGAGTCCTCGTTATATGGATTCATATGAAATTTTTCAAAATAATGGTAATGTTGAATATGAGTTTAACTTACCTGGTGAATCGCCTTCAGTTCATCCGGTGTTCCATGTCTCCTTACTAAAGAAGTTTATCAATAATCCCGAGTCTGTTCTTCCTATTTAGGGTCTAGGTGTGGAAGAGAACCTCTCCTATGAGGAAATTGTGTATTTAATGATAACTTTTGAATGTTCGTGTGGATCATACCCCTTTCACAATTTCCTAAAAACATTGATCTTGCTTATAAATTGATGGGAATTGCTCAATGTATCAATTTTTTTGACTTGTTTTATCAATTCTAATTCACCTATGGACTATTTATTGTAATGTAATTTGTGATTGGATATATTTAATGATGAATCCATGATGAACTGCATTTCTCCTAACACTAGGTTATGAATTGAAGTTAATTAGAATAGTGTTGATGCAATTTATCTAGTTATTGTATAAATTACTATTGAATTATATACTACATCTATCATTGGATTAAGTTGGTTGGTTGATGGTAAAAGCATGATAATGGATTTTCAATGTGATTGGGTAAGTCTTTGTTAACCTAAACCTTTACTTCAAGTATGATGTCTTGTCCTTGGTGATGAAGTTCAATTAAAGTATATCTTATTAATGGGATTAAGTACGTGTGGTATAATGATGCAATTGGAATGTCTTGATTATGTGATTGTAAGATTATGCTTAAGATGTAATGATATAAGGTTTGTTATGAATTCCTATGTGCCTTACTATGATACAATGATTTTCATGTGGTAATCTAACATATGATATTGTATTAAAAGGATGTTCTCATGCAATTTCGATTTATCTAATGACTATGAATATGCAAGGATCTATTCTCCTATGACCTAAAATAAATTATAATTCGTATATAAAGACATTTCAAAAAGGGTCTCTAGCTTAGCACCGAGTGAACTAGTAATGAGGATCGTCCCTTCTCAAATAGGGAAGGTAGATTCACTATTGTACTCATGATAATAGAGACTATTATTCCAATGGAATAAAGTGGGTCCCAAGTAATATTTGCTAGTTCTTCAGCTATGTTTCCCCCATAGGAATACTAGCTAGTCGTTCCACCTAGAATTCTATATTTATGTCTTGGTACTACCTTTGCAAGTCATCCACCTTATTTCGATGTAGTGGTCCATGACACTAGATTCCACATTGTCTCATGTGGTCTATGTCGGTTAAGCAAATATGTTCCCAAAAGTAAAATAAAGTAATAAAGTGAACTCTAAGTAAGATGACCTAAGGTGTTTGACTTAGTCTCGCTAAGGGTATGGGACTCTACCTATACATTGAACAAGTTATCCTTGAGGGATGTTTGAAGAGGATGTTCTTATGTTCTTATTCTCTTATAAAGTGAATGACTTATATATGTTGACTTTACATGTTGATGATACTATATGATGTTTGTTTCATGTATGAACATTTGTTGTTCTATATTGGTCAACATGATGATGACTACTCTTGATGCTATATCATCTGATTTTGTGAATTACTTATGATCCGTTACTTGGTTGAGTAAGGTTATGTGGATTTACATGGTCGTAAGACTTGTTGATTTGATGTGGGATTATGAATAAGAGTCTTCTATAAGATGTAAGGTTATGAATTCTTATACATGGTTTGTTATTATAACATGATGTCGGAGTTGCTTTTCTATGAATCTAGTATGCTATTACATATGTTTACTTGATTATACTTGATGATTTTTTCATGAGAGTGACATAGTCTGATAATAATGAATATGTGGCTATTAGCTTATATGGGTTCTTTAGTATGGATTGAAGGCTTTCAAATGACTTGGCATGTCTTCTAAAGTTAATGTCCCTTTTTCATGCATGCTTTCAAATGTTTTATGTGCAAATTCCTTTGCTCAGTACAAGTGATGTACTAACTCATGTTTTTATGTTTACTACAAAATGTAGATTCCGACTGTAGTGCTTTTAGAGGGCCATTGAGGAAGGCTCGAAATCCTATTCTCTTAGTTTGGTAGGTCCCCACTTCCCAAGTACGATGCCACTATCTATCTTTTAGATATTTTTTCTTCTTATAGAAAATTTAGTTCATTTTCTTTCCTTGATGAATTTGTATATGCCTATATGAGGCCTTTATTGAAATCAAGTATGGGTCAAGCCCAAATGTTGTATTTAATTTAGATAGTTTAATATGAGACATATTCTCGACTACTTATGAGATTATGTTTCTATATACTATAGGTGAAATAAAAACAGAAGCCCATGTATTGTTCCCTATGTGAAGAGTCTATGTAAACTCCCCACACACACACAGATATATATTATGTGTAAGCGAGAGGTCTATGCAAACCTCAATGTAGAACTAGATAAATTTTCTAAATTTTCCGCAATTTAATAAAACAAATGGAATGACAAATACTAAGAGCTTAGTCCTAGCCCTCTTTGAGTACAACCACTTTTTTTACTTTTAGGGGGTTATCCTAGGATGTGCCATTTGGGTTACTTCACTACACAACTATTTAGAGTGAAAATACTGTCCAAGATCTAAACGTGATTCCTTATAAGAATCTCAGCTTAAATTGGGATTGGATAAAAAAGTATGACTCACTTTTAGCGAATGCAAAATTTATCTTAACATGAAGGCATTACATTTAAATTAAACAACTTCTCAGTCATGGGATTATCTCTAGCGCCTCTAGAGTCTCATGGATTTCATAAGACTCTTCCTAAGAACAACTCATCCATAAGGATCTTTACACTTTAACTTTCAACCATCTTTAGTACTCATCCATAAGGATCTTTACACTTTAACTTTCAACCATCTTTAGTATGATGGGTAGTAAAATGAATCTCAGAATTGCATGAGTATTAATAAATATCTATGACTTAACTTTTTCTTAAATGTCCGAATTCTATGTTTAAATAAAATAGTTTATATATTTCGCCCTAAAAAAAGAACTTAAGTATTCAAAACATTCAGTAAAATAAAGAATATAAATTCTTAAATATATTGACTGTCTATAATCCCTAAATGAAAAAAATGAAAGCTAGAACAAGCCCCAAAACGTCCTAACTAACTAAAAGTAAATGAAATTCACCAGAAGACATAGGCACATCATAGCTAACTCGAACTCCCAGATGTATAAACGAATCTCATGTTGATAATCCCGAGTACTTGTATCTGCAGCATCAGAGATGCAGGACAAATAGCTCAGTACGTGGAATGTAAAAACATCTAAGGTGAAATATAAAGGATAAACTTGAAAAAAATGAATCATACTCACCCCTTTTCAAACTCACTCAAGTGATCTCAAAGATAAGATATTCAACTAAAGAATAGATACTCTAGTAAAACCCAAGAAATTTTTTTGATCTTAGACTGAAACCATTATATCTAGTGAGTGGTATTTTTGCAAGGAATTTAAAACTCTTGAGTATTAAGGAAACTAGATGTAGAAATCAAATATAAAAGCATTCAAGTCCTTTCTGAGTTTCCTTAAGTTTTTGGTAAACTTAAAATCGTCGTCACTTTAAGTACATAATGATTCAGGAGACTTAGAAGATATTAGATTAAATCTCTTTGATCCCACTTTCTAATGCCACGAAGTTTGCTCAATTTCAATCGTTGAGTAAAATGTTATGAATGATTTAATAACGACACGCAAACCTGGCAGCAGCTCCCCGATGTGTCTACGACGTGGAGCCAATACGGACCTCACTGCTAGTAGAAAAATAATTTCGAATCTCAACCACTTTAAATTTTTTCTTTGAAGGTATTTGTGTCCTAAAATACATTAGGATGTCATCTGAATTTCTCTATACGTATAGAAAATAAGTTTTCTTAAATATAAAACTTCTCATTCACTACAAAGATTCTACTCTCAAGAAAAACAAGAAAATATAATGTTAGAGGTCTTCTTCAATGATTTTCCATCATGTTTTCAAGAATATTGTTATTTCAATTATTTAAGATTCCATATTGTCGGGTTTCTTAATCCACACCTCAATCATGTCAATTTCATCTTTATATTCTTTCAAAAAGATGAAGCTTTAATTTTCTTGTTATGTATTCATAAATTTTCTTTTGTTGTTGGATTGTTCTAAGATTGAGGAATTGTTGAGGTTAATGTTTCGATTTATGGAGTATTTAGAGTTAGATTCTAGCAAATGTATTAGGTATCTTAATATAAAAAGAGAGTAAGAAAAATCATCGAATTTAGGCAAATTGGAGTTAGACAACGAAAAAAGAGATTTCTTCTAACAAAATTTAAAGGTGGTTGCACATCGCGGGTAATGTTCCAAGGCTTGCAAAATTATTTTTGTGTCACCTCGATAACACAAGGTCTTCTGCCTCGAAACACTTTTTGAAAACTAAAATTTAAAAGCTCTCCATGACGCGGGCTCACTCTAAGATATTAGGTTTTCAGTCTTTTATCATGTTTAGTTATCAAAAATCATTCCTAAGCATCATGAAACCTTTCTCATCACAAATCACAACTTTGCATTCATAAATCCCATTCAAGGTAGAGTTGAGAGTCTAGTCTTGAGAGTTCTTTCAAACATTTTTAGAAAATCCCTTTTAGTCTTTTCGGAGGTGTTTTCTACAAATTATAAAAACTTGTTTAAAGATTCGTGCAAATGAGCATGAGAGTTAGTAGAATATATTCATGAATCTACCTTTGAATCATGGTATATTTCATTTCATGAACTATAACTCTAAATTCATAATTTATATTCAAGAGAGAGTTAAGAGTTGATTTCAATAAAGGCTTCTGGTTAAATTGTGAATCCTTTGAAATAAACAACCTATTTGAACGAACTTTTGAGGAATTAACTCAAAGAATATAAAGATTCATATACATGAGTTCCAGGTAGTTATGTATACCTGCAAATCTATTTTTTTAATACCCATAATTCAGCATGAACTTTGTAGATTGAGCATATTTTAAAGAAGTGGTTTCTTCATGTTTTAAGTTAAGTGTTTAGTTCCTAATACCTCTTCGAGAGTAATTCCTAATCATGTTACTATTACATATTACCCATTAAGCTCTTGAGTTGAGTATTTAATTACCATAATTCCACATCAACTGTAGGAGTCGAGCAGTCTTGAGAGGAGAGGTATAATTGAGTCCTTAAGTTAAGTAGTTTATGTGGATAATTTCGCATGAACCCTTTGAGTCTAGCATTTTTGCGATAAGTTTATTATTTACTCCTTGAGTTAAGGAGTTATTGAGTTCGGAGTACTGAGTTAAATGGATGGCTATTGAAATCATTGAATTGTGTCGTTCGTGTCTATAATTCAACATTAACCCTATTTTTAGAAGTATTTTACAAATCACTAAATTTGTTTTAAATACATAAGCAGTGTGTTGAGAAAGAGTAAAGTTGAAATTTTGTTCTTCAAAGAAGTATATGGGGACTAAGTGATCTCAAAGAGATTTTAAATGTTTTTACATTTAAATAAGAACAAAAAATGAGATTCCCAAAGAGCTCCCGGGCTAGTTTTAATAATTGAGTAATTGCTCAAAATAAATCATGAGAGGAAACTTAGGTT
This sequence comes from Solanum habrochaites, assembly GCA_027704765.1. NCBI lineage: Eukaryota > Viridiplantae > Streptophyta > Magnoliopsida > Solanales > Solanaceae > Solanum > Solanum habrochaites. The sequence goes on from JAKWJA010002495.1 coordinate 30,514,120, forward strand.
TTCAATATAGTCTTTGGGTTATGTTTTGAGATCTAATCTCAAATCCTAGAAGAAGTATATTGTTAAAACATAATAGCTAGTATATTTTGGGATTTTGTAGTGAGCACCGATAACGGAGAGATTTAAGACAAGTCAGAGCCCCCCAAAACCATGTAGCTATCTTGGGTATAAAAGGGTCATACTTTTTTATGAACCATTTCATATATCTCAGTCGACCCATTAGTAGATAGGTTATACCTTTGGCCGGGTATAGGATGTGTTGGCAGCATGTGGTAGGTTGATATATCTTAACTATAGCTCTTATGTGATGGTTATTTGTTAAATAAACTCCTACGGGAGTATCATGAACCGGGATCACCCCTTAGTCGTAACCATTGTATTCAACCTCTTCGAGGTCTCATAAAAGCGACATAGATATTTCATTGCATATAATACTTTAAAATAAATAAGAATTTAAAAAATTCTTACGATAAAGAATACTTTTATTAATAAGCAAGCGGAAGACTTTAAGACATCTAACTTTACAATATATATGTCTCATAAACCATCTAATACTTTTGGAGTACAACATTTGGGAATAAGACCATAAAAGACATCGAATAAAGACAACGAGACCATAAAAGGAACATGTGGTTCTTGTCCTTTAATTGATGACGACTAACCAAAACCCGAGCTTCAACCTATAGAAACCTATCCATCATCCATTGAATAAAAAACCTCTGATCCCTACATTTTAGTAAAAAAAGAAAAAGAAGGGGTTAGAACATAAAGCACTATGTATGGAAGCAATGCAAAAACCACGAAAAGGGGACATTTAGTATAGAAACATTAGTTTATGACATTTTCTTAAACAAAATCTTTATCATAAGAATTCAAGATACATGATACAAGTAAACAATCACATATAAGGCATATTAAGCTAACATCAACACATATCATTTAATTACATATTCATCAAGTAATCCTTTTAATAATTTAGAATCTCCACCTAACGTTATTGTATGACCAACCTAAGTAACACATGGAGAAACCACCCATACTCCCTTGTCAAGAACACATAACTAATCCTCAAAGATAGCCTAGATAATAACCTTTCTATTTAACATACTTTCACTAAATGGACAATACTCATTTAAGTCATTAATAGAAAATTAATAAAATAAAGGACTTCACATAATGGTTTTAGAAGACTTAGGGAACTCACTATAGTATCTTCAAAATCTATTGTGTCATATGTAGATAGTGTCCTATTCAAGTACCTACATGTTGTAGAACCTATCAAATAACTAGAATGCACATACCACATGATGAGAATAGGAATTAAGCAATATATACCATACTAGCTTTGTATGGAATCCGGTGTCATAAGACCCCACATCGTGGAAGGTATTTTACTTGCCAAGGGTATAACTACGACAAATCCCATGTAGGTCATGGTATAGTGGATATCAATAGGCTTCTTTATACTTTATGCTCATACTCAACTATAGATACATAATTAAGCATATTCACTCGGTATTTTTCCTTGGTTCTCATAGAATAAGTTCATTCATATAAGTATATTAGAGAAGGTACCATCACTAATCTCTACCAACTCATTATACAATTTACAAGAATGGGTCCACATGGGTTGCACATAAAGGTTCATTAGTATAGCTCTTATGACTTTCTCAGAGATGGTTTCTTGTCATTATGGCCAACCTACCTCTTAGTCCATCATTCAACTGAAGAAGGGCACCATTTTTGTCTACCTATTCAAGTCTTCTTTATTAAACTTCTTATCATATTCAAGGTTTCACATTCTTAACCTTCTTTTCATATTCAAGGTTTCACATTAGTCATTCATTGAGGGGTACCTTCTTTAGGTCTAATGATTCTAGACTTTTGTTCATTCATACATATATAGCAAGGGTGCCTAAGCCTACGAGGTCAAGAGATCATATTTAACATAAATTTCCTTCATCATGTAGGGAAAACTAGGCCTATCTAAATAAGTAACTAATTACACATGCAGAGACTCTTCATAGTCTATCATAATTACTAACCAACATTTAGAGGAACATGCTTTCATTTACAATATCATATAGCTTTATACAAGATAGCCTAAAAATCACATGAACACCTTCACATTATGAACATTTCAAAAAATCATACATTTATTAGTTAATAAATTCACCTAAAACATTCAGATAAGCCATAATACATTCTACATAACAACATTACTTCTCATAACCAACTGAACATTATACCTTCATATGTACCCTAAAATGATACCGCTACAATTTACTTAATAATTCCAACAAGGCCATGATCAGAATAAGAACAAGAATTAAACACCGCAACCATAAGTAAACCATACAACAAAAGAGAAATTCTATGTCAATTCACCATTATTAAGGGACTTAGGTCACCTTACCCTCTTCAAAAGGCCACGAACATTATTCCCTAACATTTCTAACAATTCATAATGTAATAGCATAATTAATCATAACAATCACCAAACATAACAGTATAATAACAATTCCATCAACATTAGGTCATAATAAATAAACCCACTTCATAAGAAAAATTTATGAATTTGAGAAGATCAAAGGTTCATGGAGATATTCATTGGAAATTATAAGACCTCTAAAACTACTTCGGTGAAACAACATCCTAATATGTGGGAAATGAGTTTTTAAAGTTCTAAAATTTTTAATAATGATGTTTTGGGTCAGTTTCTAATGTTTGGTGGTGTTTGAAGACATTCTCAAAAGATAAACTTCAAAATTTTATTCTAGCCCTTATATCTTGCATAAAATTTTTTGAATCAATGTAATATAATTTAATTGATGTTAATTTTATTTTTTTAGAAAACAAAAAACTCCATGAACCCATTAAACCATGAATTTATTATTTTTACAATATTATGGGTGATTCGATCATGTCTTAATGGTATTGAATTCTTGTGTAGTTGGATTAAGGCAATTGAACAATGAAAAAAAACATGTTATAATTTTATGTAGGTTGTTATAAATTTACAAATTCATATTTTATTATCTTGGATCATTTGTATTGTGATTATTGGATTGAATTAGTGATCATTACTATTGGTAAGAGCTTTTGTGTATTGAGTTGGTTGAATTGGCTATGGATTTGAGTTGTGAGATTGAAAATTGTGATATGTTGACCTAACCTTCTCTATTTTATGTAGCACAGGTCTTGAATTATGATGATGATTGTTATGGTCCACTTATGGGGGCGGTCCTTTTGTGTTATACTTCTAAATAATGTGGCCTCATCGACGTTACTTTATGGATTGTGAAACAATGTGGCCTCATTGGCATTACTTAAATAATTTATCATATTATCACGTTTTAACTTGAATACGTGATTATTGTGAAGGTCTTGATGACTTATGTGTACATTTGATGTTAAAGTATGTGTTCTTTTAAGATCATGATAGGTTATACTGATGCCTTATATGTGTATACTTGATGTTGAAATGTGAATCTTCATAGTTGACTATATGAATATTATTATGATTTATATTTAATATTCAAAAGAAGTGGGTAGGGTGACTGTTAGTATGCATAAGTTTACCCTATGTGCTACTTGAATGATATTGTACATGCGTTAAGATGATAATGAAGTGTGTCTTCTCTTGGTAGACCTATGTCCCTTAATTAGATACATGAATAAAGTGAATATGAATACTTGACTTGGTAGGAGAAAGCACCTTTGTCATGAATTTATCTGTATGATTAGAATATGATCTTTAATAATGTTAAGAACGTCATTTATGTGGAATCTTTTATAATGAAGGTTATGATATCTTTGATGTTGAAAGTTGTAGTGGTATCTTTCTTGTTTGAATGGTGGAATTAGGGATGGTTGGCTTGAACGACATGAAATTATCCTTAGGAATGTCACTGAGCTATCTTTATAACCATTGTAGGCATCCCTAGTGGACCCTCCTTTGTAAGGTGTTTTTTGATTAGGTTATAACTAATATATGGTACCTCTTCATATGATCCTTTATTAAATTACTCTATGAGAACAAAAGGCTATCACCGAGAGAGTATGCTTGGGGAGTAGCTCTAGTTTTGATAATGTCGAGTACAACAAAACCCTTGATATTTTTTAACTATGTACCTACCATGGTTGTGTCTGAGTTCTACTATTCGCAAGTAAAAAACCCTTTATAGGAGTAGGGTTGACTCCAGATTCAATGCCTATCTAGTCTGGTCTATGTCGATTATTGCCTATTCTTATTATGTGGAGTTCATGCTTGTTTTGGATAAGATCTATGAAGTTTAGGTAGTGAAATGGGATACGATCTAGACATTGCATGAGTCAGCTTTAAATATATTGGTAAGTAGTTTCCCTAGGTCGTCTCCAAGACAATCATGTAAAAGTCTTTATTTTTGAATGTCTCTTCAATATTCTAGTGAATATTGTGACTCTAAGTTAAGTGCATGTTAATGAAAAGGTACTAATCTAGAGTAGCTTTGAAGATTTCTTAGGTAGACTTGGAGAAGATGTATGGGCGTTATTTTCATGTATTACATCGGTGACTCTTGGACAAATTCTAGGTAGGAATTTAAATATATGAAATGGGAATAATCTAATCTTAGTTTTCATTCAAGAAAGTGTTCGTATGTCCTTACTTGATTTGAGGGTAAAGTGGGTATATGGTTTAGGTTCCTTCCTTAATTGAAAGATTGTATGGCTTAGATATTCTATAGTTTGATGTAGGTTCTCTGGTCCCTATATATTATTGGTTGTCTAAATGATGACTTTTAAAACTTGCCTTGTCCATATATTTTTTAGACATGATATTATTGAAGTATTTACTTAATTTTCATGTGAAAAGGTTAATGCGTCAACTACTTTTCATACATGTATGCAACGAATGATTTCAAAGGGGTTCTACAAGACCTCCGAGAGGTCATGTGTGCCATGTTACAATCAAAGCATACAATATATTCTAGGTGTACTCATGGGCCGTGACAAAAAACATCAATTTAAAATAAATAAGATCATATCTAATGATCTGAAATCATTTCATCCAAGAACCATTTAATTAGAGTGAAAACTAGACTTTTCCATAAACTTTGAATTCATGGATATCACTTTGAAATTAGCTTTATACAAAGAACTCAAATACCTTATTAGAAGAAGAAACCCATTGTAATACATAACCGTAGATCCATCTTGACATCATGATTCAATGGATTTTTTTGGGAGAGAACTTTGTTATGGAAGGGTTTTGATTTAGTTGCTTGAGTCTAAAAGATGGGTTATCAAGTAAACAATACTAAGAAGAGAAACTGGTTCAATTCAAATGTTATTATTGAACTTTCCTAATAGTCTCAGTTATACGCAGCTTTACACTTCTGTGCATTTATAGTCATTAACTTACTTTACAAGAAATGGATCATTCATGCCATGTTTATCTGTGTTAAACACAATGGGTTTTGCAAACCATTTTTGGACACGTGGGCCACTCATAAATTCCGTCCCACGTCAACCAAAGTTTTTTAACTAAAAACTCTTAATTCTAACAAAAATTAATTTTTTTAATTATAAAATTGATGACGTGGATAATTATAATTGGCCAGGTGTTAAAATTTGTTTTGCAAAACTACCGTTAAAAAAATAATTGCATGAATGAGTCTTTTCTTTAACGGTAATGGTATATTTGAGGCAAACTATTAATTTATGTCATAAATGAACTTTTTCTGAAAGTTCAGTGGTATATTTGAGTCCTTTCCGTACTTAAAATACCTTTATACACAAAAAAAAAATCGAACACTAACCCTTTAAAAGAGGGGGGGTATTGGTTAATTTATAATTACGCCCTAATTGTGCCGGAAAAATTGTACAATTGCATGTAAACATTTGATGCCCTAAATTGGCCGTCAATGGGGTCTGTGAATTGGGACTGCAACTCAGAAACTTATAGACCCTGCAGAACTGATCAACACCCATAATAGACGAGCCTTCAAAGCATTGACTCGACGTCAATCCGGGTTGTCAATCTTGCTTCCAAGGCTTCTTCTTGGCTAGATGAAAGGTTCCTCCTCAAGGGCCCCTTACGGGGAAAATGAGGAAGTATTACCCATACCTTCAACCCCTGAAAGATATCCATCAAGGTTTTAGGTTATCACCAGTGACTTAGACCTCAAAAAACACACTTAAAATCCATCTAAACATATTATAACACACTTTCACATAGAGGACTGGTCTCCGAAAGTGTTGGTCCTTCATTGATGTTTGACCTCAAACTCAAACAAAGTTACCTATAAACTCATTAACTAATTTTATTAACGAGTTAACAATTGATAAAATATAAGTGAGGCTCTACTCCATCCTAGTTAATTTTTAGGGTTGTTACAAGAAGTTATTGACTTTATCTATCTATTTATCTATATTATTTATATATATCTACTATATATCTCTCTCTCTCTCTCTGACTCTCTCTCTATATAATATATATATATATATCTAATTAATAAATTGTATTTTTGCTATACTTTTAGGTTAATGTCGGATCGTTGTTATTATATACGATTTGAAGATATGTTTATAAACACTTTTCTTTATATTGCACTTTGTTTAAAAAAGAACGGTTTAATATAGAACAACTTTCATTGAAGTATCAAACATTTAAGTATCTTAATGGGGGTTTAGTATCTTGATTTGATATGTGATCTCAATGTTATTCGTATCATATCTATAAACTGAGAACTATCTTTTAATTTTAGTATGCTTAATCTCAGAGTTGTGGAGTATATTACCCTACTAGCATTCTCATAGTTAGTATTTGATCAGTTTTGAGTATCCTTGAGTAATCCTTGAGTTGAATAAGTTTCAAAAGAGGTAAGTATTTATTAATTTTTATCAAGTTCAACCTATGTTATATTTGAATCGCCCCTTGTGCTTTGTATTGTCCACGTAACTGAGCCATTTTGTCTGCAGGGCCGTCTTCCATGATGAAGATAAGGTGATTCATATCATCAAAGATCCTTATTGATTGACAGCAATGGAGTTCGAGTTAGCTTCGTAGCCTCGTTTTGCTGTCAAAGAGCATTCCCGGTTTCTTTTCAGCTCTTGAGGAGTCATTTGTTTCTTGTCCCGATTCTATCATGCATTAGGATGCTTCATAGATAGAAAATAGAGTTTTAAAAATCATCATTTATTTTATTAAATTTTTTGAAGACTTAAGTGACCTATTTTATGGTTATTTGAATTTATAAATTTTATTTAATGTTTTTAATTTAAGTTAAAGTTTTGCATTTTAGTTATGAATTTTTAATCAATTTTGAAGCTTTTGCATGACTAAGTTACTGTTTTTCTTGTCATCATCCAGGATGATGGTTCTCTTGGGGACAAAAAATAGTTTTTATATGTGCTACACTTCAAATGTGAAACTCGGGTCCATAAAAACCTTGTATGAAGGCACAACTAGGTTCCACGATGCTTTTTTGAGCTGTTTCAGGTAGGTCATATTTAATAGTTGTAAGATCCCTCACAGTTTCTATATATTGAGGGAACGAAAACATTTGATAAAAGGTTTTCTTCCTTTGTACTTTAAATCGTGCAATATATCTGTCCACATATATCTTATTGTTACTCATGTATTTCTCAGAATTACTAGACTACTTATCATACTAGAGGTATTTTGAAATCGTGCAATAGATCCATGTCACACATTTTTTAATGTTACTCATGCATCTCTCAAAATCATTTTACTACTCGTAATACTAGAGGTAGATTAAAACCACACTCAGTTCATTGTCGATGTGTTTTTCTTAGCAAGAGTTTTGAGGAAGTCATGAGACTCCCGAGGGGCTTAAGATAAGTCAAGAGTAAGTTAAGTGTTCTGTTTCCAAAAAATGAAAAAAAAAAAAAAAAAAACCCCCCCCCGCCCCAACACGGCCCCCCCCCCCCCCCCCCCCCCCACCCCCCCGCCCCCCGACCCCCCCCCCCCATATTCGTAGCTAAAACCGAGTTGTACTCTTTTCCCTTAGACTTGTTTCAATTATGCTCATTATAATGAAGTATGTTTATGGTTTTGGTGAAATTTTCACTCGAAGATATTACATTAGTTATGATTATATAAGTAGTAGTATAAGAATGTTCCTTGATCTAGATAAAACTATCAAGATGTTTAGTTATCTAGGTAAGGGAGATGGTGTTTCGACAAGCAATGTTACTATATTCATGCACCTAGTAAGTTATTAATGAGGTGTTTTTTCTTTTTTTTTCGCTTATTTGTTTAAAAAGTTGAGAAGTGATGAGTTGGAATATTCACAATCATGATCCTATGAAATGGTGTGTTTATCTAGAAAAGACTTTGTGTCAATGTACATTGTGTATGTAATGATCAAGTGTAAATTTTAAATAAAAGGTGATCACTATTTCGGAAGTCTTACATCAAATCCTAGGCTTAGATTTTAAAGGTGAACATCATCGTATTAAGAGGATGATAGATTTAATTTAACAACAAAGGGTTGGAGAGAATGTTGTATAATGTGAGAATACTATCATATTCGAAAAAAGTGAATGATGGTTTATTAACGACATGAGACTACGAGAGGGTTAAGAGTTGACGAATTAGTTATGAGTTCCTTTTGTTACAAGTGTTTTTCAAATTTTCATGCAGGATAAAGGGTATTGTATAGTAAGAAAGCAATCATATTGATATTCGGATATAGTAATAAATATTAAGCTTGAATTTGAAATGAGTGTCATGATCAAAATAACGACAACATTAGGGCGATGATGTTAGTCTTGAGAGTTAATATAGAAGATTTGACATAGAGTAGGTGAGGAGGTGAGGTGATTAGCTTTATTAGATATGAGTGGTACAAGTGAGATACCCTAACATTTAGATTAGGGCAGTCAAGGATACCTACGTCAAAAGAGAAAAAAGCGCATTAAGAGAATGTAAAACAATTAGAGATGTGGAATAGATCCATATATTTCAAGTGATAGCTTTAGACATAAGGGGGATATGTTAAGATGAGAAACCAAGTCAACTGTTGAGAATAAGATAGTAATGAGTTCAAAAGTGATTGGAAGGATAAGGTTTTACAATGGGAAATAGTTAATTGGTAGCCCATAGTTTGTGTCAAAGGAGCTTGTTAGTAGGAGTCTATACAGTTTTTAGAGTACTAAGATTAAATATGCTTGTAAGGAGTAATAGTCTTGAAGATCAGATTGGTACATAGAGGTATAGACTTAGACCATAGAAAGAATTACCCCACTACCTACCCAACTTACTCGTCATTAGAGGAGGAATGATCTCCTGGGAAAGACATATTAACACACTAGAAATATTTTTAAACTAAGACTTGAACCTTTCTTCGTAGTGTCTACTATTTTTTTAAGGAATTAAAAATTTCGTGAATTTTAAGGTCACTAGATGTAGCACCATATGTTCCAAGGGAAACCAAAAAGAAAAACATTCAAGTCATTCCTAGTGTTCTCTTCATTTTGGGCCATTTCACTAGTAATACTTTGAGTAGAAAAGAGGTAAAGAAACAAAACCACAATAATAGTTAGTTGAAAAAACAAAAAAACCCCGCGACTCTTTTTTCCAATGAAACCACTTTTTCTAAAGTTTGGGCTCTGTCTAAAAGGATATGGCTGATTTAATAACGACGTGTAAACCTGGCAGCAACTCTACAATTGCTCTTTGACAAAGAGCCAATACGGACCTCACTTCCCCCTGAAAAATAATTCAAACTCCTAGTGTTAAAAAACCGTAGGAAGTCATCAAAATTACCTTAAACCTCTATAAAATAAGTTTTCTTAAATCTAAACTCCCTCATTAACTCAAGAGATTCTACGCACATTAAAATTAAAAAAAGCAAGACTATGTTTCTTCATAAAAAATATTCCTTATAGAAGATGGTTATTTTAAGTACATAATCCATAGTTTTGGGTTTTTTCATCCACCCGCCAATCCTGTTAATTTCATCTTTAAAGTAATTCTAAAAGCTAAAGGTTTGGTGTTCTTATTATGTATTCAAGAATTTGCTTTTGCTATCTTATTAGGAAGAGATTGAGGAGTTCTTTAAGTTAATGTGTCAATTTATACAGTGATTAGAGTTAGATTCTGGTTTACACGTGTTGGGTATCAAAATGAAAGGAAGATACCTAACCATAATAAATTTGTATCTTTTTGGGTTCTAAAATTCAATAAGGAAATTATCGCACGTCCCGGTAAGGTTCCAGATGGGGAATTTCATTTGTAGATCTACATACAAGGTGTTTCTTTCCTCAAAAGATATTTCTAAGAAAAAATTTAAAATCATTTTTGTGCAGCAGACCCACTCTAAAATATCGATTTTTAATCTTTTCTCATGTTTAGTTATCTAAAATCATTCCTAATCATAATGAGACCTTTCTATCACAAATGACAACTTTGAATTCATAAATCATATTCAAGGTATATTTGAGAGTCTAGTCTTGAAATTTCCTTTGATCATATATAAGAAAATCCCTCTTAGACTTTTTAGAGGAGTCTTATAAAATTCTAATAACTATTTTCAAGACTCGAGAAAGTAAGCATTAAACTGAGGATATCGTATTCACGATTCTACCTTTTCATCATGATATCATTTATCTTGTGACCTTACTGCCAACTGCTTTAATTAAATAATGCAGAATCTTGATCGTTAGAAGGTAGATTTAAGATGCCTTTGGGTTCAATTGTTAATCCATTGAGATCAACTATCAACTTAAACTATGTTTTGAGAAATAAAGTCAAAGAATTAGAAGAGTTGTACATGAGTTCCTTATAGTTATGTAGAACTTCGAGTCAATTTTTTTCTTTCCCATGATTCAGCATGAGCTTTGCAAGTTGAGAATCTTTCACAGAAGTGGTATCTTCAATTTCTAAACCATTAAATGTTTGTTTCCAACTTCATCTATGAGATTCATTCAAATTATTAGAGTATTACATATTACAAATGAGGTCCTTGAGTAGAGTAGTTCATGGTCATAATTACGCATGAACCCTATATGTCGAGAACTCTAAGAATGAGAGGTTTTTTTGAGTTCTTGATTTTAGTAGTTCATGACAATTATTCTATAGGAGCCCTCCAAGTCGAGTATTGTTTAGATAAGTAGTATCATTAACTCCATAAGTTTTTTAGCTGTTGTGTTTGAAATATTGAGTTCTATGCATGGTTACTTAAAACATTGAATTGTGTATTTCGTTGTATGTAATTCGGCATGAATCCTATATTAAGATTTTTTTTATAACAAATTGTTTTAAAACTTGTTTCAAAAACATGAGCACCGAGTTGAGAAAGACTTATGTTTAAGTTCTGGTCTTCAAAGAAGTATATGGGGACTAAGTATTCCAAAAGTGATTTAAAATGTTTTCACATTTAAATAAAAACGGAAAATAAGATTTTCAAAGAGTTTTCAAGCTAGTGCTTAGAAAAGAGTAATTGCTTTGTAAATAAAGCAAGAGATGAAACTTAGATTTCTAAGATAAAGTTTGGATTATGTTTTGACCTCTAATCTAAAATAACAACAGAAATATGTTTTTAAATCATAAGAGTTAGTATATTTTAGGAGTAATGTTGAGATCCGATATGGGGAGAGTTTACACAACTCACAGATCCCTAAAAATGAAGCCAGTATGAGTAGAAAGGGTCATACATTTTTTATGAATCCTTTTCACATAGAATAGTGGATCCATTAGTAGTTTTGTTGCCAGGTATAGATTACAGTCGGCCAGATGAGGACACGTTGTATTCCACTATAGCTTTTATGTGATGATTTTCGATTACACAGAAACTCCCACATACATTACTTTATTTTTATATACATTTGTTAATTTTATTTTCATTTACATTTAAAAGTTTTGTTGTATCCTTTTTAAATACACAAAGTATACATCATGGTTTTAAAAGACTTTCGTTATATTGAACTTCTTTAAAATGTCATTATATTCAAATCGGTATAGTTAACTATCAGGAGTTGAGAATTTCAAATGGAGTACCTTAAGTTTAGTATCTTGATTTGATATTCTCTTCATTAAGTCGAGTATCATACCATTGAAGTTGAGTATCGAATCATTCAGTTGAGTTTCTAATCTCTTAGTTGAGTAACTTATCCTTGATTAGTTCTGAGTTTAGTAAGTTGAGTAGTTTTGAGTATTCTTTAATACCCCTTGAGTTGACTAAATTTAAAAGATTTAAGTGTATTTCAATTTTGTTCAAGTACAAACATATGATATGCTTTAAAATTTTCCATATACGGTGGTATGTTCCGCATACTAAGTCATTTGGTCTGTGTGTTCTCATGATGCAGATCTAGGTATTCAAGATCATCAACATGAGCTTCGTTAATGTAATATGGAGTTTAGGATAGCTATGGTGAGTCTACTTTCTTTTGGAGAATTCTTGTTGCTTTCAATTGTAAGGTTGTTATGGGTCTTGTCTCAACTTCCTTCATTGAAATTTAGAGGCTTCGTAGATAAACAGTAGAATTTAGAAGTCATCATTTATTTTGTTAAATGTTTTAAAGACTTAACTTGCCTATTTTATGGGGAGTTGAATAGATAAGTTTTTTTAGAGGTTTCTATTTGAGTTAAAGTTTTGCATTACAGTTTCATGAATTTTCATTTTGTTTTAAAGCTATTGGATGTTTAAGTTAGTCTTCTGGTTGAAGTAATCCAAGATGAGAATTCTCTAGGTGACCAACAATGATTCTTCTGTGCAGACCACTTCTAGAATTGAGACTCGGATCATGACAAACTTGGTATCAAAGGATAGATTTCAAGTGTCCTAGGGTCTCTATGAAGCAGTGTCTAGTAGTATCTTATTTATGGTTGTGAGGACCACACTTCTACAAAAAAGTACTACAAACATTCATAGAAAATTTCCCTTCATGAGTGTCGGGCACTTTCAGGTAGTAGACTCTTGTCGTGACAACTCAACTCAAGGATTAGATATTTTACTTGATGAAATAAGGCTAAACTCAATAATGAGATATTCCACTTACTTAAATAAGGTTCAACTTAAAAATAAGACACTCGACTCTTAGTACTCAAACTCTGGTTGGTCAACTTTTGATATTAAACTCAATATAATGCAAAAATAAGTGATGCAATATATTTTAACCTTTAAAAAAATAAATTATACTTTTTAGTTTTATGATATATACAACATAAACTCTATTTGTATATAAGAATACAAATATCTCTCATGCATATAAAAATATAAAAAAACTGATGTGGAGATCCCCTAACCAACAATCATCACTTCAAAGATATCATTATGATATAATTGTTTTCCTAACGTTGTTAGGGTGGTGCTATACCTTTACATGAGTATAGAACCTGAACTACTCAGTGAATCCACTAGTCTATGCTAAAAAAGCACCAATGAATCATCTTAAGTGTATGATCCTTTTCTACCCATGATTTATGGGGGGTGTGATTCTTCTAAGATATCCCAAATAATGGTGGTCAATACGATACCCAAAGTATTATATTTGCTCTTATGTTCCAAAACATACTTCTTTATAATATTTAAGGTTCCAACCAAATATGGTGCTCAATACTACTTCCAAAATGATCAAATTAAGTATAATATGACTTTATTGAACTACATTTCAAAACAATATATATACTAGAGTTCTTAAAATACACACTTATGGACATATCTATATATTCATATATAACAACTGAAGCTCTTATATTTTTATGAAAATTACATTTTTAAATTTTCATGTTAAACTTTAGTTTTAAAGGAATTTGGAATCTTGTAATTAGGATATGTAGCGATTTACAAAGGGAAATTAAGACTATAAAAGTTAAAACAAGGTATTTGAACAAATCAACATATAAGGAAACACGTATTGGAAGAATGAAGGAGAAATTGGCCAAGCAACCCTTTGTGCACTACTCACTAGGGAGCAAGCTAATGAGTCCATGATTTGGACTCATTAAGGGTTTTATTAGAATAGATTTAGTGTCCTCAAATTCTTATTTTGAGGTAGTAACCGATGGAAAATCCTTGATTTACAGGTATTTGAATTGAGGAACAAAGCATGGACACTAATTTGCATAAAGGACAAAAATAAGTTGAAAGATAGAAGAAATAAAGGTCTGGTGATCGCCATGTCCCTTCGAAAAATCAGTGAATTTCCATCATCCGCCCAAAGTTCTAGTGTGCCAACCCATGATGGAGAAAATTAAGTCAGAAAATTAAAGGAGCAGTCAGCATGTTGCGACTGCTTCCGGGATGCAGTTTTTCATCACACAACGTTATAGAACTTGAGTATCATGACCGGGGAGCACCCCCTAGATGTAACATGGTGTACTTGACCTCTCGGAGGTATTATAGAAGTGCATAGTTATCATTTATCCCATTCTCATAGGTAAATTTAGTGGAAAATTTAAATCATTTTTAGCACATCATATTCTAGAGCAACACTTCCATTATTTATAAAATATCATAATGCATCGTTAAAGACTCTAGTCTCTTTTTTCCATCTTAGACTCAACATTATTAGAGTACATTAGGGACAGGACCCTACAACATAACTCATAAGTACATATGCACTAGACTTTGTAGTAAGCTAGAAATAGGAAATCCTTTGATGTAAGGATTTCTTTTTCTTGAGCTTGGGAATCACATATCAAGCTCCTCATCATTTAAATACATCCTTTAAGCATCCATAACCTACACTATGTGTAAAAAGGTAGAGAAGAACTTATTTAGTATAAGAATGCACTAAGTATGACAATAATACAAAAACATGCATTTAAAGGAGACATTTTTCTTGAAACCATGGTTCATTCCTTTTTGAGAAATCTGCACAAAAATTTTATAAAATAGCATTTATACATTCCACATACTTCATATAGTCATATTGAATGATCATCAATCATATAAAATCATACAATGCATTTATGACATTTTTCAGTTACATTGCAGTAAGAACATTCGCATTACAGTGAGTTCGTACACTTTACAGTGAACTTCTTTTCTTTAACTTATTCACCTCCCATGTATCCCTCCAGTTATTCTTGGCGCAATGCAACACCTTAAGATAAGACTTTACTTACAATCCTAAACTAATCCTACTAATGCTATATACATGTGAAGCCCCATAATCTCACACATACTTAGTAAACCGATCATGAGACCACAAGCCTTAACACCTTATATCATACATCAAAAAGGAAATACACACAACTTCATTTATGCAAAAAAGACTTTAATCATATAGTCCTTAAGACCAACATTATGCATATACAATAAGACGACTTCATAGAGACTCATATAATGAATTTCATCACAACAAGAAGTCAAAACTATTAAGTAATGCATAAGGAACATAAACATAGTCATTTGAATTATAACACCTTGTTTGGACTTTCCTCAAGAGACACTTTTTGCAATTCATAGGTGAAGTCCAATACCCACACCTATACTAAGCAACTACCTTTAAGTTATCCGAGTTAGGATCTTAATCAGTTATTTCCAATGTACATTTTTACCTTAGGGAAACTATAAACTTAACCGGCACTAAGACTAAAAACCATGGATTCATGGTACATTCATTGTTTTTCTTAAGATTAGTGTGTCTAGAGAATTTTTGTAGCAGTTTTACCTTGTTTTTATCTTTTTGTTGTAGGAAAGGTGTCAAAAACCTACACGCAGACGCAATTGAAAATTAGTGCAGAGGTGACCAACGAAGTCCATCGATTGCCCGTTGTTCCATCGACAGACAATAATTGGTGACCCTCTACTGAAAGTTCAGGCATCTGGAAAAACTCAAGGAAATCTAACCATGTTTGTCTACAGAAGGATCGACGGTCCATCGATTGATCGATGGACCATCCTGTTGAATCTTTATTAAGTTCAAAAATAGTCCCAGTACCTGAAGTTGAAGAATTTTTATGTATGGAATGATGAAAAACATCTACGGATTGTATATATATCGACGAACCATGTTGTTGGTCCTTCGATTGTATTAGAGAGAATGTCAGCTGAAGGATGAAAAAAAGATGCTAAGTCTATACTGACAAAGGCAGTCAACGGTAACGATAGACCGTCTGTGGGGGTCATCCATTGCAATCGTGTTTTTGGAAAACTTTCCTTGTTTTAATTCCATTTAATTTAAGACAATGCTTTGTATAAATAGGGTGTAAAACCTAGTTTTTGGAGCGTTCTATTACTTTTCAAAGTTTATTTTGAAGTATTTTCTTATTGTTTAAAGTTGAATTTCTGGATTTTCTTCAAATTTGTCAGTGTAAGTTAATGATTCATTGTTTATCTACTATGAATTTAGTTCTTTTATGCATGGGTAACTAAATACACAACAAGTGTTGTGGTAGCCCTTTGTGATTAACAAAGTAAACCAAAATTAATAACAATTCTCAAATATGTTATAGCATGCATTGATAATTCTTTCTCTTAGAACTACTATTAACGAGTGCACGCGTTAGAACTCGCATGATTGATACTTGTTGGACCAAGGAGGTAGTTAATAGGAAAAGAATTATCAACATACATTTAGTGATATACTATCTAATCGGCTAGTTTTATTTAGTGTGAAATAATAACGAAGTCATAAATCAAATATTATGCTTAATATGAAGTAAAGGTTAGGGTTAGTATCTTAGAAACACGTAGATGGAACAAGATACTGGGTGAAATTCTCTAAATATCGAACCAAATATTTAGAGATACCTTACTTATCACTTTGCATGCAGGATACTAGGGAAGAGTTGTCATTAGCTAGGAATATGACGTTATGAACCTTTGGGGAACACTTAAACCCTAGTTTCCCTCTCAATTTGATAATAATTAAATCATTACTCCTATTACTTGTTTTGATTATAGATATTAAAAGACATTTTCTTCACAAAATTCCCCCCTTTAATTATCTAGTTTCGGAAAGAACTTGACTAAATCTATGTAATTATACATTGAAGTGAAGTCTAATCCATTTTCCTCGTGGGATCGACCCCAACCTAATAGTTGGGTTTTGTACATGATACGACCGCTTATAGTTTTTTAGGAAAGTGTAATTTTAGCATATAAAATTTGGCTCGGCGCGGAGGGGAAGTGACTTTAGATAACCTAAATAACGTTACGAAGTTTAATACAACGTTCCTCATTTTACTTGGGATTTTGTTTAATGCTATGTCGAGGGCTATAGTGTATACAGAGTAGAATGACCGAGGAGAACCTCTCGTTCCATCTTGACCTTAAACATAACATCACACTTTGAAGATGGAAACCCCAGCACGAACTAATAAATCATGATCGAGGGGTGAATAAGGCATCCTCACTATACTGATGACAAAACATACGGTAGTTTCGAAAATCAAGCGTACCGATCACCGGTTTAGTCCGTTTGAGAAACAGATTTCTATTGGAAAACTGGCAGCAGGTGACGGATTAGGCCCACCGAAGGACCGTAAAGGAAAACGAGGACGTAGTGTGAGGCCGACTGTCGTTTCAAACACACTTAAGAAAATCTAGAATTTGGGTATGAAATATCGACTCTCCTCCGACCGTCACGACGAAATGGCCAGGCCGGTCGTCACAGGCGTGACGGGACCGTCATAGCGTCTTTGATGGAAATTGTCCCTCGCAGATGCGACGGACAGGCAGGACGGGATCCCGTCGCAGGCTCGCGAAGGCCCGTAACGGGCTACGCAATCCCGTTCGCGCGGTCGGATTCTTTCACACGTTCGCTAAGGGACGGTTTTGATATTCTGCTGTAATTATAAAGTTAGAGGGTTAATGTTAATAAGCTAATACTGGGTGGTTATTACAAAAGATCCCGGTAACATCTAAGTGAGTTAGTGGATTATTAGTGCAATCTTTTTTTAAAACTAATTATATACATAATTGGTTCCCCCCCCGCTAAAAGAAAGACGGCGTCTTGAATAAAGCAAAATAAGACGAAGACAGCAAGAGCAGACGAGAGAACGATAAGGGAGAGAACGAAGCTTTGGGTAGGATAGCTGGTGATCGCCAATTCTTCGGTGAGGTGGCTTATGGTTCTTTTTACACTACTTCGTAGTAAACCCTCTTTAATAGAGAATGATATTGTTCTGACATTAGTATGATGGAGTCTTCTTTAGGCCCGCTCCAATTGCTGTGGATGCATGATGTGATGTTATAGATAATATGATTGTGATGACACAAGCATGATGAAGTCATTGAATCCCAAATCCTGAGATAAACCCTAATCTTTGGTAATGATGATGCCCTTGGTAACTAAACAGACCGCTTGATGAATACAGTGATGCGATGATGATGACTTGGTATAAAAAGAAGGCTTTGATGAACTAAAGTGATGAGATGATGCCGCCTTGGTATAAAGAGGCTTTGATGAATAATCGACTGAGAATCAGGGGATCGGAGTGTCATCGTACCGACACAATTAGAATTAGTGGGGAGTTGTGGCACGACCCGGACACGTAGATGTAGGCGGCCCCATCGGAGCTGTCAGTACCGACACCTTAGACCCAGACCATTAGTGGGAGGGTGTCACGAACACCGACACGTAGAGGTAGGGGCGCGGTAAAGTGTCACGTTCGGACCTAGTAGTAGGGGATCGGAGTGTCAACGTACCGACACAAGAGGAATAAAGATAATTGACGACCTGGTTAGCTCGTTTTGAAGCACATATTTATTCGGGAAAAATGGCAGAGGGCTAGAGGTGACGGAGGCCACGGGGACGGACCGTCAAGGGCAGACGGACCGTAGTGGAGGGTCGTTTCAAAACACTTAGAAATCTACACGTCCCTAGGGTACGAAAATCGACTCTACTGGACCGTCACGACGAAAATGGCAGGACGGACCGTCACAGGTCAGTGACGGACCGTCATGAGTCTTTTGATGGAAATTGCTTCTGATGGAGCGAACGGACAGCGGACGGACCGTCGCAGCGCGACGCCGTTTCACGGGCTACGCAATTCCCGTTCGGGTCGGTTTCTTTACACTGTTTAAGGGACCGTTTTTACTAATTCCTGCATTTTAAATTTAAAGTTAGAGGGTTAAGGTAATAAGTCTCATTACTTGCGGGGTTAAAAGAGGTAACCTTAAGTTAATTGAGTGGATTATTAGTGCATCTTTTAAAACTTAATTCTATAATAATTAGGTAAAAGAAAGAGGGTTCGGAAAAGAAAAGAAAATAGAAAGAACAGCAAAGAGAGGAGAGAACGATCAATGGGAGAAGCCGGAGAACGAAGCTTGGGAGGGATTGGTTGATCGCAATTCTTCGGTTTGTGAAGGTAGGTTATGGTCTTTTTACACTATTGTAGTAGTAGTTAAAATCTTATAGCGAAGGATATGGTGTTGAATAGTATTATGGAGTCTTCTTTATGCTTAATGTGTGTATGCATGAGTTGATTTTATTATATATATTGATTGTATGAAACAAGCATGATGAAAGCTATTGAATCCCAAATCTTGATATTAACCTAATCTTGTATGATGAGCCTTGCGTATAAAAGAGGCTTGATGAACTAAAGTGATGAGATGATGATGGCATTGTATAAAAGAAGCGTGATGAACTAAATGTGATTGGATGATGACGCCTTGGTATAAAAAGAAGCTTGAGAATTAATCGAAGAGATTAGGGGATCGAGTAGTGTCACTTACGACACATAGCATATTGGGACACGCGGTCGGTGTCACGAACGACACGTAGGAGGTTGCGGGGACGGAGTGTCCGACCGACAGGTAGAATTAGCTGGGCCGGCGTGTACGAACCTCCCGGACCAAGTCAGCTGTAGGGGATCGGAGTGTCACGGTCCCGACCCACATCGTAGTAGGGGATCGGAGTTGTACGCTACCGACACACGCGGAATGTAAAGATAATGGTAACGACTGTTAGGCGTTTTGAGCAAAATATTTTTATTCTGGAAATAAAACTGGCAGATGGTTGACGACTTGGGCCCCACGACCGGACCAGTCAACGGGCACGCCACGGCCGTAGCTGCGAGGGTTTGTCGTTTCAAAACACTAGAAAATAATCGAAATTGGGTACTGAAAACTCGACTCTAGACCGTCACGGCCGAAATGGCAGGAGACCGTCACAGGCGCAGGACGGACCGTCATAGAGTCTTTGATGGGACCATTGCTCTGCGGTATTGGACGCGACAGCAGGACGGAACCGTCGGAGGGCGGGGCACCAGTCCACGGGCTACGAATCACCAAGCTTAGGGTCGGATTTATCTCACACGTCTTTAAGGACGTTTTTGCACGGCTATTCTGCTTAATTAAACGTTAGAGGTTGTTTGTTTTTTTTTTTTTTTTTTTCTTTTTGTGCGGTTGTTTTCCCCCCCCCAACCTTAACCACCCCACCCAAACACCACACCAACAAACAACCACAAACCAAAAAAAAAAAAAAAAAACACAAATGTTTGCCGTTTTAATAAGTATAATACTGGGGCGTTAAAAGAGGTAACCTTAAGTCTAATTAGTGCGGTTATTATTGCCCATCTTTTATTCTTAATTATATATTACTTAGGGGTATAAGAAAGAGGGTTGGATAAGAAAATGAAAGAACAAAGAGAGAAAGCAAAAGAGAGGAGACACGAGTAGAGATGAGAAGAGGAACGAAGAGGACAACAAGAAATTTAACAGGGAAGTTGCTTGCTTGATCACGATTCTCGGTGGAGGTTAGGTTAGGTTTTTTTTTACACTATCGTAGTAAACTCTTAATAGCCGAAGGATATCGGGTGGTTGGGTAGCATCTATTCAAGTATATCGATATGCTTAATTGTATGCATGAATGGTTGATCTTATTATACTATATACATGATTGTGATTTAAAAAAAGCATGCAAAGTTATTGAATCTGAAATCTGAAACGGAAGAAACCATGCAATTCTACATTTGTTAATGATGATGCCCTTGGATTAAAAGAGGCTTAATGAACGAACGTAGGGGAGCATTAGGGGATCGGTGCCAACGTCTCGCGTACTACCAGGATAGAATATGAGGATAGGAGTGTCACGCTTACCGACACCGGACCCCCTAGAATATTGAGGTCGGACGTGTACACCCGTTACGACACAAGGATAGATATCGGCATGGCGTCCCCCGGTTGCCACGTTTCACGGGTACAAGGCACTAGCATAGAGGATCGCGAAGTGTCAGCTTCCGACACCAGCGATAGAAAGATATGAGGGAGCGGACAGCGTCAGTTCCGACACCCGGACTCAGTATAGGATGCGGTTGCACCCACGTTCGGGTACCAGGATGGAATATGATCTGGCTCGGCAGTGTCCACGTTCAGGACACCCAGGATATACGTACGATGGATCGGTGTGCCACGTTCCCTGGTCACCGGATAGAATATGAGGATCGGAGTGTCACGTCTCGACACCAGGATTAGTATATGGATTAGGGGCTGCCACGTTCCCTTGGTACCCGGAATAGAACATATGCGGATCAGGCCAGTGCAGTTCCGACCACAAGGATAGAACTATGAGGATCGGGGTCCACGTTCGACACCAGGATCCTCTAGAGAAGAATGAGGCGCGGAGTGTCATTTGTCGACACGACGCGTACATAACATGAATGAATATTGAAAGATACTATATACCTCAATTATACAACATAACTAGGTTCACCAGAGTATGATGAGGAAGGCGTGAGTACTCATTGATGTGACTTGGTTCGTTGAACACCAAGGACTATGGCTAATGTAAATGTTGCATGCCTAAGGATATTAGTTGATTTTTATTGATTGGACTTGATATATTACCCTTGTTTTCCTTTGAGTGGCAGAGGATTACCTACTCAGTATTGTGGTCGTACTGACCCCCTACTTTTATGTTTTCCTTTTGTTTATTTGTGGAGTGCAGCAAAGCTTGCCGTCACTCACTTCTCGACTCAAACAGTCAGACAGCTAGTCCTTCGCAAACGGACCTTCAGGGTGAGATAACCTGCTTCTAGCACTGGACTGGAGTCTCCAGTCCTCATGGCTTGATGCCTTGAAGTTGTCAGCACTAGACTAGCTCGTCTATTTATTTAGATTATTAGAATGATCTTTAGTTTGTAAATTGATCATAGATGTTCTGTGATGATGACTCCCATGATTTGGGGAATTAAAGATGTTGTAATTTAGCAGTTATTGATGATTGTCTTTATACCACAGTTCCTGAAACCCAGCATATCGCTTTCCGCCCTACTATGTCGTTATTAAATTGAAATGATAAAGGTTTAGATCGGTTGGTTCGCTCACATCAGGAGGGTAAATGTGGACGGGCCAGGTCGCGGCATTGACGGTTTGGGTCGTGACAATAATGAATTGAAAGATACTAATATACTCAATCTAAAGAACATGTATTCCCAATAAGTATGGCATGGCGGCTGATCACTCATAGGATATGAGCGCGTGATATTAAAGATGTTTGCTATTGAGTGCTATCACATCCGGTAAGAATATTAGTTTGATTTTATGTGTTATCTGAGATTATTGTTCTCTATTTCCGAGTTGGCCGTGATACCTACTCAGTAACCTGTGGTTCCCCTTGTATAACCCCCTACGTTTATGTTTTCGTTGTGTTTATTGTGGAGTGCGCAAAACGTGCCGTCATTTCGACTCACAGTAGTTCAAGCGTCTTCGTCACACAGGATCTCATCAGGTGAGCTAACTCGCTTCCAGCTTGGATGGATTCTTCCTCATGTCTTGATGCCTTGAAGTTTCGGCATAGATAGCTTTTATTTATTTTAGTTCTTCGAATCTCTTAGTCTTAGTAAATTGTCATAGATGTTTTTGGGAGTGTGACTCAAGATTTGGGGAATATTAATTAGTGTTGAATTTTAGAAAGTTATTGAAGTGTTTTTATTTATAGTTTTTTAAGTCTTCAGCATTGCTTTATTGATTATTAATGAACTGTCCCAAGGTGTCCGATTGGTTGGTTCGCTCACATTAGGAGGGTAACATGTGGGCTTCGCCAGTCAGCGGACTCGGGTTGGTGGTTGTGACAAATTGGTATCAGAGCCAGTAGTCCTTCGCTTGGTTCATTCAAACAAGGAACAGGTTAGCTCAGAGTCTAAGGAACTTGGGGTAGTGGGCGACTGCCCTTTACTTTCTGGAGCAGGCTATAAGACTTGAGGAAACTTCATTCTTTTACTTCGTTCGTTCGTGTCACAGAACTTGAGATCCAATTGGTTATTAGGTGTGATACACATGGCATTGACCATCTTCACCTCTATTTCGCCAGCCCATTGTTAGAACTAGACGAACGATACGGGGCCACATAAACATCAGCAAAGACCAAGATGATCCCTGAGCACCAGCCACTGGGGCACTGTAGCCTCGTAAGTGAACACGTGGCAAGAGGCCGCAGTAGAGGGTTCGTGGGAGGACGTCCTTAGGGCGAAGAGGACGAGCACCTAGCCCATGTGCTACCGCCGGCGGTCTCGACTCCTCCAACAACTGAGGACGGACAGTAGGAAGAGCATGCCGGAGGATCGGGGAGGTTGAACAAGTACAGAATGAGCGAAATGCCAACCAACCACCCCAGAGATGATCAATCAGGGTGCTCGATTATCGTAGGGGTTTCCTATGATCAGGGTCAGCGCACCCCCAAGTTTTATGCAACAACACTACGGTTTCAGAGGTACGACATGCCAGCCAACTTATTGGCCCCCCTAGTCTATGGATGCCATCAATCTGGACATCGGCATGTTTCCTACGACCTGAAATGGGACCCCTCACTAATGAAAAATGACAGCAGATACTTTAGGATAGTTCTTGAAATTGATCTAAAATACACGTCTTCAAGGTGAGGAATCTTGAGGTATGCTTACGATTTCTAGTTGCCTGTCATTCGAGAGCTAATAACAAGATGGCTTATAGTAGAACGGTTTGGTTTGTTGAGTTCATGATTCCGTTACCCAGTAGTTCCAATGCTGAACGCTATAATGTCCCGGTGGCAGCGGCCCCCCTGGTCTCCTCACATGTTACCGTTGTTCAACCACAGATGCACCACCTATGACTTGGGCTCATTAACCGTTTAGTTGTTGATGGAAAAGTATAGCACCCGGTACTTGAGGGATAGGAAACAAAAGGATGAGTTTTGAGCTAGAGCACAGGTAGTAGTATGTCCGGCCTCATGCAAGAGTGACTAAGCTTCCGTGCCCTATCCCGAATTGCACAACTCAACTGTGTCAGTTCTACAAGAGCGGATTCGCCCGTGTTTTGTGAAGGGGCTGAGATCAGAATGCGGAATTTCCACACCACCTTACAGGTACGGCGCGCGCAAATCCTTTCCAAAGAGTGGAGCTTTAGAATTTCGTGTATAAGACGGCCTGGAAGAGAGTGAAGCAGAATGAATTCACCACGGCATCGACATCAAAGAGGTTCTCGAAAACAGGGGGGTAGTTTAATGGTGTTCGTATCTAGAGGCACCCGGTACCGGAGTTACTAGTTGACCATTCAGCTCTCACTACAGACTGTGGTTGGGGGTCCACCTCAGACCGGTCAACACTTATCTGAGAGACCAGCCCGACTCCAGAGAGTGTTATGATGTGGAGGGAGAATGGACATATTAGAAGGAATTATCAAAAACAAGAGTTCTAGACCCCCAATAGCTAGAGGCAGAGGCGGGATGTACGAGGCCCGGTATTCTGGAGGAAGTGGTCCGCGTCGCCGGTTATGGTGGTACCAAAACGGCCCGGATGAGGCCAAACTGGATCACGACATCCACACCATGGTAGGGGCAACGGACACAACCAAACGAAAGTCGCCCATTGTATGCCTTCCCGGGAGATCAGAGGACGAGACATTGCTGCTGTCTCACAAGGTAATCTTCTTGTTGGTGATTGCATGGCTCCGTTATGTTTGATCTGGATCACATCTCTTAGGTATCTCCTCTTTGTCCCTAATGGTCAAATTTACCATTGTGAATTACTTGACTACGCCACTTCGTGTTTCGACTCCGTGGGGGTCGAGTCTTGGTAGTTTGAAAAGGTACTATAGGTATTGTTGGTGACACTTTGTGGGGAGTTAAACTTTGTAGATTTGGTTATCCTAGAGATGGTTGATTTTGATTGTAATTCTGGGATACATGACTTGCTCTTCTCCGCAATTTGCGATGTTGGATGTAATGCTAAAACGGTGACCGTTAGAAAAGCCTGGGACAGATCCCGTTCGTGTGCGCGGAGGCGTGACTACCACTTCCAATACGGTTGCGTATCATCTCTTTCTCGTGCTAAGAAAAGGTTAGTTAAAAGCGGTTGGTTTAGAGTTCTGGCCACATCCTCAAGGATGCACCACCCAGTACCTTCGATTGAGTCGGTTTTCGGTGTCGTGACGTTTCTTGATTGTATTCCCTGCCAGAATTTACGGGTATGCCCCATGTCGGGGAATTGACTTTGATATTGATACCCTTGAAACCGGCGTACTCGCCCCCTTTCTATACCACCATCGAATGGCTCCCCGCGGAGTTTAAGCAGATTTAAAAGCCCATTCCAGAGTTGTGAAGCCAAGGCTATTAGACCAAGGGCATTCCTCTGGGGTCCCCCTGCTTACGGTTTTGTTGGAAGAACAAAGATGGTAGTTTTTCGGGACTGTGCTGCATGACTACCGCGAGGTAGTGAGTGAACAAGGTGACTTAGAAAGAACACAAGTAGCCTCTTTCCTACGAATCGCAATGACTGTTCATCAGGACAAGGGCTTGTGTTCTTCTATAACGTACTACTTCAGACCCTGGTTTCCTCAATTGATAAATACGGGCAACCGGAGTCTCAAAAGACTGGCTGTTCTGTGAGGAGCCAGGTATGCGGCATTACGAATTTGTGTGAGTCGTTGGTATCTACGAAACGCCCCTGTGCGGTCTTGAGTTCGCCTTCATTAACTGGATTTCAGCCTATTTAGATCTCTTTGTGATCGTAGTTATTGATGATTTATTACTGATATACTCACCAGAGACGAAGGGAAAATGAGGAGAGATTTGAAAAGTGGAATGGTATTGGAAAATGCTGAGGAGAAAAACGTCTATGCCCTAACGTTGATCTAGCTGTGAGTTTCACGTTTGGCTAGATGCAGGTCCTTCTTGGGGCCCGTGGTTTATAAGGATGGGGTGGATGGTGGATCCCTCTTAAGATCGACAGTAGTGAAAATTGCCGGCTTAAGGTAAGATCTCTAATAATGTGTCAGACAATAAGGAAGCTGCGTGCGTCGTTAGCTAGCTTACTACCGCCGATTTGTCAAGGGATTCTCTTCTATTGATTCCCCATGACGAACTTGACTAAGCAAAATGTTCCATTTGTATGGTTTGGATTGAGTGTGAGGGAAAGCTTTCCGACAGCTCCAAGAATAGTTGACTACGGCACCATCTCAACCATTGCCAGTCGGCAGTAAGAATTCTCATTGTGTATTGTGATGCACTCCTATGGGTTTTGGGGTGACCAGGGCTAATGCCAACAAGAGAAAGTACATTTGATTTTGCTATGCTTCCAAGACATTTAAAAAGCGCCCC